>JAOTOL010001378.1:0-80000 GCA_034440575.1 Imbricaverruca yamaguchii
TGCCACGAGATCTCGGGACTTGGTTTTTTATACTTATAATTTTTCTTCCCGATTACATATGCTACCATTTTAACAGTTCGTTTTCCGCGAGAAACGGAATTTCGATCGCATGACTCATGGGTTGTAGCGATAACTGGTATATCAGCTTACGCGACATATGCTAACAATGTTCTACGTACTGTTGCTCAAATTTGTCGGATACAGGGATGTCCGCCATGCTGCATATAGACCCATAGGCCAAGGCCTAGATGTAGCCAAGCTTTGACTTCCTTTTGAAACTTCCGAACAGTGCACGGAACCACTATTTTCTGATATCTAGGTGTAAACATGGGCTCAAAGCTGTGCCAGCTTTCGTGTGCGGCGCCAGAGATATGGGCGTGTGACTCACCTGGGTGTACCGCGCCAGAGATATGGGGCGTGACTCACCTGGGTGTACCGCGCCAGAGATATGGGTCGTGTGACTCACCTGGGTGTACCGCGCCAGGATATGGGGCGTGACTCACCTGGGTGTACCGCGCCAGAGATATGGGGCGTGACTCACCTGGGTGTACCGCGCCAGAGAGGGGTCGTGTGACTCACCTGGGTGTACCGCGCCAGAGATATGGGTCGTGTGACTCACCTGGGTGTACCGCGCCAGAGATATGGGGCGTGACTCACCTGGGTCGTGACTCACCTGGGTGTACCGCGCCAGAGATATGGGGGCGTGACTCACCTGCGGTGTACCGCGCCAGAGATATGGGTCGTGTGACTCACCTGGGTGTACCGCGCCAGAGATATGGGCGTGACTCACCTGGGTGTACCGCGCCAGAGATATGGGTCGTGTGACTCACCTGGGTGTACCGCGCCAGGAGATATGGGTCGGTGACTCACCTGGGTGTACCGCGCCAGAGATATGGGCGCGTGACTCACCTGGGTGTACCGCGCCAGAGATATGGGGCGTGACTCACCTGGGTGTACCGCGCCAGAGATATGGGTCGTGTGACTCACCTGGGTGTACCGCGCCAGAGATATGGGGCGTGTGACTCACCTGGGTGTACCGCGCCAGAGATATGGGGCGTGTGACTCACCTGGGTGTACCGCGCCAGGGAGAGGGGTCGTGTGACTCACCTGGGTGTACCGCGCCAGGGAGAGGGGTCGTGTGACTCACCTGGGTGTACCGCGCCAGAGATATGGGGCGTGACTCACCTGGGTGTACCGCGCCAGAGATATGGGTCGTGTGACTCACCTGGGTGTACCGCGCCAGAGATATGGGTCGTGTGACTCACCTGGGTGTACCGCGCCAGAGATATGGGTCGTGTGACTCACCTGGGTGTACCGCGCCAGAGAGATGGGGCTGTGACTCACCTGGGTGTACCGCGCCAGAGATATGGGGCGTGACTCACCTGGGTGTACCGCGCCAGAGATATGGGGTCGCGTGACTCACCTGGGTGTACCGCGCCAGGGAGAGGGGTCGTGACTCACCTGGGTGTACCGCGCCAGAGATATGGGGCGTGACTCACCTGGGTGTACCGCGCCAGAGATATGGGTCGTGACTCACCTGGGTGTACCGCGCCAGAGATATGGGTCGTGACTCACCTGGGTGTACCGCGCCAGAGATATGGGTCGTGTGACTCACCTGGGTGTACCGCGCCAGAGATATGGGTCGTGACTCACCTGGGTGTACCGCGCCAGAGATATGGGGCGTGACTCACCTGGGTGTACCGCGCCAGAGATATGGGGCGTGTGACTCACCTGAGTGTACCGCGCCAGAGATATGGGGCGTGTGACTCACCTGGGTGTACCGCGCCAGAGATAGGGTCGTGTGACTCACCTGGGTGTACCGCGCCAGAGATATGGGGCGTGTGACTCACCTGGGTGTACCGCGCCAGAGATATGGGGCGTGTGACTCACCTGGGTGTACCGCGCCAGAGAGAGGGGTCGTGTGACTCACCTGGGTGTACCGCGCCAGAGATATGGGGCGTGACTCACCTGGGTGTACCGCGCCAGAGATATGGGGCGTGACTCACCTGGGTGTACCGCGCCAGGGAGAGGGGTCGTGTGACTCACCTGGGTGTACCGCGCCAGAGATATGGGTCGCGTGACTCACCTGGGTGTACCGCGCCAGAGATATGGGGCGTGTGACTCACCTGGGTGTACCGCGCCAGAGATATGGGGCGTGTGACTCACCTGGGTGTACCGCGCCAGAGATATGGGGCGTGTGACTCACCTGGGTGTACCGCGCCAGAGATATGGGGCGTGTGACTCACCTGGGTGTACCGCGCCAGAGATATGGGGCGTGTGACTCACCTGGGTGTACCGCGCCAGAGATATGGGGCGTGTGACTCACCTGGGTGTACCGCGCCAGGGAGAGGGGTCGTGTGACTCACCTGGGTGTACCGCGCCAGAGATATGGGGCGTGTGACTCACCTGGGTGTACCGCGCCAGAGATATGGGGCGTGACTCACCTGGGTGTACCGCGCCAGGGAGAGGGGCGTGACTCACCTGGGTGTACCGCGCCAGGGAGAGGGGTCGTGTGACTCACCTGAGTGTACCGCGCCAGAGATATGGGTCGTGTGACTCACCTGGGTGTACCGCGCCAGAGATATGGGGCGTGTGACTCACCTGAGTGTACCGCGCCAGAGATATGGGTCGTGTGACTCACCTGGGTGTACCGCGCCAGGGAGAGGGGTCGCGTGACTCACCTGGGTGTACCGCGCCAGAGATATGGGTCGCGTGACTCACCTGGGTGTACCGCGCCAGAGATATGGGGCGTGTGACTCACCTGGGTGTACCGCGCCAGGGATATGGGGCGCGTGACTCACCTGGGTGTACCGCGCCAGAGATATGGGGCGTGTGACTCACCTGGGTGTACCGCGCCAGGGAGAGGGGTCGTGTGACTCACCTGGGTGTACCGCGCCAGGGAGAGGGGTCGTGTGACTCACCTGGGTGTACCGCGCCAGGGAGAGGGGTCGTGTGACTCACCTGGGTGTACCGCGCCAGGGAGGGGGGGTCGTGTGACTCACCTGGGTGTACCGCGCCAGAGATATGGGTCGTGTGACTCACCTGGGTGTACCGCGCCAGAGATATGGGGCGTGACTCACCTGGGTGTACCGCGCCAGAGATATGGGGCGTGTGACTCACCTGGGTGTACCGCGCCAGAGATATGGGTCGTGTGACTCACCTGGGTGTACCGCGCCAGAGATATGGGTCGCGTGACTCACCTGGGTGTACCGCGCCAGGAGAGGGGTCGTGTGACTCACCTGGGTGTACCGCGCCAGAGATATGGGTCGTGTGACTCACCTGGGTGTACCGCGCCAGAGATATGGGGCGTGTGACTCACCTGGGTGTACCGCGCCAGAGATATGGGGCGTGTGACTCACCTGGGTGTACCGCGCCAGGGAGAGGGGTCGTGTGACTCACCTGGGTGTACCGCGCCAGGGAGAGGGGTCGTGTGACTCACCTGAGTGTACCGCGCCAGGGAGAGGGGTCGTGTGACTCACCTGGGTGTACCGCGCCAGAGATATGGGTCGTGTGACTCACCTGGGTGTACCGCGCCAGAGATATGGGGCGATGACTCACCTGGGTGTACCGCGCCAGAGATATGGGTCGCGTGGACTCACCTGGGTGTACCGCGCCAGAGATATGGGGCGTGACTCACCTGAGTGTACCGCGCCAGAGATATGGGGCGTGTGACTCACCTGGGTGTACCGCGCCAGGGAGAGGGGTCGTGTGACTCACCTGGGTGTACCGCGCCAGAGATATGGGGTCGCGTGACTCACCTGGGTGTACCGCGCCAGGGAGAGGGGTCGTGACTCACCTGGGTGTACCGCGCCAGAGATATGGGGCGTGTGACTCACCTGGGTGTACCGCGCCAGAGATATGGGGCGTGACTCACCTGAGTGTACCGCGCCAGGGATATGGGTCGTGTGACTCACCTGGGTGTACCGCGCCAGAGATATGGGTCGCGTGACTCACCTGGGTGTACCGCGCCAGAGAGAGGGTCGTGACTCACCTGGGTGTACCGCGCCAGAGATATGGGTCGCGTGACTCACCTGGGTGTACCGCGCCAGAGATATGGGGCGTGTGACTCACCTGAGTGTACCGCGCCAGAGATAGGGGTCGTGTGACTCACCTGGGTGTACCGCGCCAGAGATATGGGGCGTGTGACTCACCTGGGTGTACCGCGCCAGGGAGAGGGGTCGTGTGACTCACCTGGGTGTACCGCGCCAGAGATATGGGTCGTGTGACTCACCTGGGTGTACCGCGCCAGAGATATGGGTCGTGACTCACCTGGGTGTACCGCGCCAGAGATATGGGTCGCGTGACTCACCTGGGTGTACCGCGCCAGAGATATGGGTCGCGTGACTCACCTGGGTGTACCGCGCCAGAGATATGGGGCGTGACTCACCTGAGTGTACCGCGCCAGGGAGAGGGGTCGTGTGACTCACCTGGGTGTACCGCGCCAGGGAGAGGGGTCGTGTGACTCACCTGGGTGTACCGCGCCAGAGATATGGGTCGTGTGATTCACCTGGGTGTACCGCGCCAGAGAGAGGGGTCGTGACTCACCTGGGTGTACCGCGCCAGAGATATGGGGCGTGTGACTCACCTGGGTGTACCGCGCCAGAGATATGGGGCGTGACTCACCTGGGTGTACCGCGCCAGAGATATGGGGCGTGTGACTCACCTGGGTGTACCGCGCCAGAGATATGGGGGCGTGACTCACCTGGGTGTACCGCGCCAGAGATATGGGGCGCGTGACTCACCTGGGTGTACCGCGCCAGAGATATGGGGCGTGACTCACCTGGGTGTACCGCGCCAGAGATATGGGGCGTGTGACTCACCTGGGTGTACCGCGCCAGGGAGATAGGGGTCGTGTGACTCACCTGAGTGTACCGCGCCAGGGAGAGGGGTCGTGTGACTCACCTGGGTGTACCGCGCCAGAGATATGGGGCGTGTGACTCACCTGGGTGTACCGCGCCAGAGATATGGGGCGTGTGACTCACCTGGGTGTACCGCGCCAGAGAGAGGGGTCGCGTGACTCACCTGGGTGTACCGCGCCAGAGATATGGGGCGTGTGACTCACCTGGGTGTACCGCGCCAGAGATATGGGGCGTGTGACTCACCTGGGTGTACCGCGCCAGAGATATGGGGCGTGACTCACCTGGGTGTACCGCGCCAGAGATAGAGGGGGCGTGACTCACCTGGGTGTACCGCGCCAGAGATATGGGGCGTGTGACTCACCTGGGTGTACCGCGCCAGAGATATGGGGCGTGTGACTCACCTGGGTGTACCGCGCCAGGAGATGGGTCGCGTGACTCACCTGAGTGTACCGCGCCAGAGATATGGGGCGTGTGACTCACCTGGGTGTACCGCGCCAGAGATATGGGGTCGTGTGACTCACCTGGGTGTACCGCGCCAGAGATATGGGGTGTGACTCACCTGGGTGTACCGCGCCAGAGATATGGGGCGTGTGACTCACCTGGGTGTACCGCGCCAGAGATATGGGGCGTGACTCACCTGAGTGTACCGCGCCAGAGATATGGGGCGTGTGACTCACCTGGGTGTACCGCGCCAGAGATATGGGGCGTGTGACTCACCTGGGTGTACCGCGCCAGGGAGAGGGGTCGTGTGACTCACCTGGGTGTACCGCGCCAGAGATATGGGTCGTGTGACTCACCTGGGTGTACCGCGCCAGAGATATGGGGCGTGTGACTCACCTGGGTGTACCGCGCCAGGGAGAGGGGTCGCGTGACCCGCACAGTGGCGGGATCTGAGGTGAGCGGCTTGTGACAGACCAGGTGCTCTTCTGCGCCGTAATCCTCCAGTCTGTCGGACACCACACCAGACACTCACAGCGGTCCCAACACACTGCTGAACACTCCCCCCAGTCTGTCGGACACCACACCACACACTCACAGCGGTCCCAACACACTGCTGAACACTCCCCCCAGTCTGTCGGACACCACACCACACACTCACAGCGGTCCCAACACACTGCTGAACACTCCCCCAGTCTGTCGGACACCACACCACACACTCACAGCGGTCCCAACACACTGCTCAACACTCCCCCAGTCTGTCGGACACCACCACACACTCACAGCGGTCCCAACACACTGCTCAACACTCCCCAGTCTGTCGGACACCACACCACACACTCACAGCGGTCCCAACACGCTCACACTCCCCCTGTCGGACACCACACCACACACTATAGCGGTCCCACACACTGCTCAACACTCCCCCAGTCTGTCGGACACCACACCACACACTCACAGCGGTCCCAACACACTGCTCAACACTCCCCCAGTCTGTCGGACACCACACCACACACTCACAGCGGTCCCAACACACTGCTCAACACTCCCCAGTCTGTCGGACACCACACCACACACTCACAGCGGTCCCAACACACTGCTCAACACTCCCCCAGTCTGTCGGACACCACACCACACTCACAGCGGTCCCAACACACTGCTCAACACCCCCCAGTCTGTCGGACACCACACCACACACTCACAGCGGTCCCAACACACTGCTCAACACTCCCCAGTCTGTCGGACACCACACCACACTCACAGCGGTCCCAACACACTGCTCAACACTCCCCCAGTCTGTCGGACACCACACCACACCTCACAGCGGTCCCAACACACTGCTCAACACTCCCCCCAGTCTGTCGGACACCACACCACAACCTCATAGCGGTCCCAACACACTGCTCAACACTCCCCCAGTCTGTCGGACACCACACCACACACTCACAGCGGTCCCAACACACTGCTCAACACTCCCCCCAGTCTGTCGGACACCACACTACACACTCACAGCGGTCCCAACACACTGCTCAACACTCCCCCAGTCTGTCGGACACCACACCACACCTCACAGCGGTCCAAACACACGCTCCCCGCGCGGCCCACCCACACCTCGCGGTCCACACCGCTGACCCGGCGGACACCCCAACACGGTCCCAACACCTGCTCAACACTCCCCGTCTGTCGGACACCACACCACAACCTCACAGCGGTCCAAACACACGCTCAACACTCCCCCCCAGTCTGTCGGACACCACGCTGCCACACACAGTCAGAGGTGCGCCACTCTCCCGTGCCAAGTCGGACGCACCCCCGCGTCAATATCGGACGATTCCGCTACCTGTTCGCGTCGCGATCAACAGACAGCGAGCACAAACACGCGCACACCGGCCAGTTAACAAACACATCAGAGACCGACCACACAGCAGAGACGAGAAGCGCCAATGAACGAACGAGCACAATGCAAAACAAAGTCAAGGACCGTGTGACTAGTCGAGATTCGCTTGGTGATGGCCTGGCTGCCGTTGGTGGACCTCACACTGTGGCAGGACGTGTTGCACTGCACGGGCGCACGGCCACCACCTGCCACACATGCCACACAACTGTGCTATGCATCAGTGCCACACACACACACCACACATCGGTGCCACTCGTCAGTACCACACACACACCACACACAGGCCCCACCACACACACACATCAGTGCCACTCGTCAGTACCACACACACCACACATCAGTGCCACTCGTCAGTACCACACACACACCACACATCAGTGCCACTCGTCAGTACCACACACACACCACACATCAGTGCCACTCGTCAGTACCACACACACACACCACACATCAGTGCCACTCGTCAGTACCACACACACACACCACACATCAGTGCCACTCGTCAGTACCACACACACACCACACATCAGTGCCACTCGTCAGTACCACACACACACCACACATCAGTGCCACTCGTCAGTACCACACACCAGTGCCACTCGTCAGTACCACACACCAGTGCCACTCGTCAGTACCACACACCAGTGCCACTCGTCAGTACCACACACACACCAGTGCCACTCGTCAGTACCACACACACACCACACATCAGTGCCACTCGTCAGTACCACACACACACACACATCATGTCAGTACCACACACACACACCACACATCAGTGCCACTCGTCAGTACCACACACACACACATCACACTCAGTGCCACACTCACACACACATCAGTGCCACTCGTCAGTCACACACACACACACACATCAGTGCCACTCGTCAGTACCACACACACACACACCACACATCAGTGCCACTCGTCAGTACCACACACACACATCAGTGCCACTCGTCAGTACCACACACACCACACATCAGTGCCACTCGTCAGTACCACACACACCACACATCAGTGCCACTCGTCAGTACCACCACACCCCACACATCAGTGCCACTCGTCAGTACCACACACACCACACATCAGTGCCACTCGTCAGTACCACACACACACCACACATCAGTGCCACTCGTCAGTACCACACACACACACCACACATCAGTGCCACTCGTCAGTACCACACACACACACACCACACATCAGTGCCACTCGTCAGTACCACACACACACACACCACACATCAGTGCCACTCGTCAGTACCACACACACACCACACATCAGTGCCACTCGTCAGTACCACACACACACACCACACATCAGTGCCACTCGTCAGTACACACACACACCACACATCAGTGCCACTCGTCAGTACCACACACCACACATCACACATCAGTGCCACACACAGTCACCAGTCCACACACACCACACATCAGTGCCACTCGTCAGTACCACACACACACCACACATCAGTGCCACTCGTCCAGTACCACACACACCACACATCAGTGCCACTCGTCAGTACCACACACACACCACACATCAGTGCCACTCGTCAGTACCACACACACACACACATCAGTGCCACTCGTCAGTACCACACACACACACACACCACACATCAGTGCCACTCGTCAGTACCACACACACCCACACATCAGTGCCACTCGTCAGTACCACACACACACCACACATCAGTGCCACTCGTCAGTACCACACACACCACACATCAGTGCCACTCGTCAGTACCACACACACACACACACATCAGTGCCACTCGTCAGTACCACACACACACCACACATCAGTGCCACTCGTCAGTACCACACACACACACCACACATCAGTGCCACTCGTCAGTACCACACACACACCACACATCAGTGCCACTCGTCAGTACCACACACACACCACACATCAGTGCCACTCGTCAGTACCACACACACCACACATCAGTGCCACCACACATCAGTGCCACTCGTCAGTACCACACACACCACACATCAGTGCCACTCGTCAGTACCACACACACACACACACCACACATCAGTGCCACTCGTCAGTACCACACACACACCACACATCAGTGCCACTCGTCAGTACCACACACACACCACACATCAGTGCCACTCGTCAGTACCACACACACACACCACACATCAGTGCCACTCGTCAGTACCACACACGCACCACACATCAGTGCCACTCGTCAGTACCACACACACCACACATCAGTGCCACTCGTCAGTACCACACACACACCACACATCAGTGCCACTCGTCAGTACCACACACACACACCACACATCAGTGCCACTCGTCAGTACCACACACACCACACACCAGTGCCACTCGTCAGTACCACACACCACACATCAGTGCCACTCGTCAGTACCACACACACACCACACATCAGTGCCACTCGTCAGTACCACACACACACCCACACATCAGTGCCACTCGTCAGTACCACACACACACACACATCAGTGCCACACACACACACCACACATGTGCCACTCGTCAGTACACACACACACACATCCACACATCAGTGCCACTCGTCAGTACCACACACACACCACACATCAGTGCCACTCGTCAGTACCACACACACACCACACATCAGTGCCACTCGTCAGTACCACACACACACCACACATCAGTGCCACTCGTCAGTACCACACACACACACACATCAGTGCCACTCGTCAGTACCACACCCATACCACACATCAGTGCCACTCGTCAGTACCACACACACACACACATCAGTGCACTCGTCAGTCCACACACACACACATCAGTCGTCAGTACCACACACACACCACACATCAGTGCCACTCGTCAGTACCACACACACACCACACATCAGTGCCACTCGTCAGTACCACACACACACCACACATCAGTGCCACTCGTCAGTACCACACACACACCACACATCAGTGCCACTCGTCAGTGCCACACACACCACACATCCTCGTCAGTACCACACACACACCACACATCAGTGCCACTCGTCAGTACCACACACACACACACACACACACTTCGTCAGTACCACACACACCACACATCAGTGCCACTCGTCAGTACCACACACACACCACACACCAGTGCCACTCGTCAGTACCACACACACACCACACATCAGTGCCACTCGTCAGTACCACACACACACACACACCACACATCAGTGCCACTCGTCAGTACCACACACACACACCACACATCAGTGCCACTCGTCAGTACCACACACACCACACATCAGTGCCACTCGTCAGTACCACACACACACCACACATCAGTGCCACTCGTCAGTACCACACACACCACACATCAGTGCCACACACACACACCACACATCAGTGCCACTCGTCAGTACCACACACACACCACACATCAGTGCCACTCGTCAGTACCACACACACACCACACATCAGTGCCACTCGTCAGTACCACACACACACCACACATCAGTGCCACTTCAGTACCACACACACACGTCAGTACCACACACACACCACACATCAGTGCCACTCGTCAGTACCCACACATCCACACACCACACATCAGTGCCACTCGTCAGTACCACACACACACCACACATCAGTGCCACTCGTCAGTACCACACACACACCACACATCAGTGCCACTCGTCAGTACCACACACACACACACACTCAACCACATCAGTGCCACTCGTCAGTACCACACACACACGCCACACATCAGTGCCACTCGTCAGTACCACACACACCACACATCAGTGCCACTCGTCAGTACCACACACACACCACACATCAGTGCCACTCGTCAGTACCACACACACCACACATCAGTGCCACTCGTCAGTACCACACACACACCACACATCAGTGCCACTCGTCAGTACCACACACACACCACACATCATCATCAGTGCCACTCGTCAGTACCACACACACACCACACATCAGTGCCACTCGTCAGTACCACACACACACCACACATCAGTGCCACTCGTCAGTACCACACACACACACCACACATCAGTGCCACTCGTCAGTACCACACACACCACACATCAGTGCCACTCGTCAGTACCACACACACACACACCACACATCAGTGCCACTCGTCAGTACCACACACACACCACACACCAGTGCCACTCGTCAGTACCACACACACACCACACACCAGTGCCACTCGTCAGTACCAACACACCACACACACACACCACACATCAGTGCCACTCGTCAGTACCACACACACACCACACATCAGTGCCACTCGTCAGTACCACACACACACCACACATCAGTGCCACTCGTCAGTACCACACACACACACACATCAGTGCCACACACACACCACACATCAGTGCCACTCGTCAGTACCACACACACACCACACATCAGTGCCACTCGTCAGTACCACACACACACCACACATCAGTGCCACTCGTCAGTACCACACACACACCACACATCAGTGCCACTCGTCAGTACCACACACACACCACACATCAGTGCCACTCGTCAGTACCACACACACACCACACATCAGTGCCACTCGTCAGTACCACACACACACCACACATCAGTGCCACTCGTCAGTCACCACACACACACCACACATCAGTGCCACTCGTCAGTACCACACACACCCACACATCAGTGCCACTTCACACACACACACACATCAGTGCCACTCGTCAGTACCACACACACACCACACATCAGTGCCACTCGTCAGTACCACACACACACCACACATCAGTGCCACTCGTCAGTACACACACACACACCACACATCAGTGCCACTCGTCAGTACCACACACACACACACCACACATCAGTGCCACTCGTCAGTACCACACACAGTGCCACTCGTCACCACACATCAGTCACACACACACCACACATCAGTGCCACTCGTCAGTCACCACACACACACACACATCAGTGCCACTCGTCAGTACCACACACACACCACACATCAGTGCCACTCGTCAGTACCACACACACACACATCACTGTCAGTACACACACACACACACCACACATCAGTGCCACTCGTCAGTACCACACACACACCACACATCAGTGCCACTCGTCAGTACACACACACACCACACATCAGTGCCACTCGTCAGTACCACACACACACCACACATCAGTGCCACTCGTCAGTACCACACACACCACACATCAGTGCCACATCAGTGCCACTCTGTCAGTAACACACACCACACATCAGTGCCACTCGTCAGTACCACACACACCACACATCAGTGCCACTCGTCAGTACCACACACACACCACACATCAGTGCCACTCGTCAGTACCACACACACACCCACACATCAGTGCCACTCGTCAGTACCACACACACACACACATCAGTGCCACTCGTCAGTACCACACACACACCACACATCAGTGCCACTCGTCAGTACCACACACACCACACATCAGTGCCACTCGTCAGTACCACACACACCACACATCAGTGCCACTCGTCAGTACCACACACACACCACACACACATCAGTGCCACTCGTCAGTACCACACACACACCACACATCAGTGCCACTCGTCAGTACCACACACACACACACCACACACCAGTGCCACTCGTCAGTACCACACACACACCACACATCAGTGCCACTCGTCAGTACCACACACACACCACACATCAGTGCCACTCGTCAGTCACACACACACACTGTCACACACACACATCAGTGCCACTCGTCAGTACCACACACACCACACATCAGTGCCACTCGTCAGTACCACACACACACCACACATCAGTGCCACTCGTCAGTACCACACACACACCACACATCAGTGCCCACACACACACCACACATCAGTGCCACTCGTCAGTACCAACCACACACACACCACACATCAGTGCCACTCGTCAGTACCACACACACACCATCCACACATCAGTGCCACTCGTCAGTACCACACACACACACACACCACAAACACTCGTCAGTACCACACACACACCACACATCAGTGCCACTCGTCAGTACCACACACACACCACACATCAGTGCCACTCGTCAGTACCACACACACACCACACATCAGTGCCACTCGTCAGTACCACACACACACCACACATCAGTGCCACTCGTCAGTACCACACACACACCACACATCAGTGCCACCCGTCAGTACCACCCACGTCAGTGCCACCACACACACACCACACATCAGTGCCACTCGTCAGTACCACACACGCACCACACATCAGTGTCACACACACCACGCATCAGTGCCACTCGTCTGTACCACACACACACCACACATCAGTGCCACTTGTCAGTACCACACACACACACACCACACATCAGTGTCACACACGCCACAAATCAGTGCACACACGTGCCACACATCAGTGCCACCAACGTCACACATCTGTGCCACTCATCAGTGCCACACGACATCTGTGCCACACACGTCACATATCAGTCCACCTGTCTAGGCGAACCCTGTCACACAGCCGTGTTTACAACCTTCACAGGGCAAGGGTAGACCAGAGCCCAGCTACCTGTCTTGGCGAACCCTGTCACACAGGCGTGTTTACAACTTTCACAGGGCAAGGGTAGACCAGAGCCCAGCTACCTGTCTTGGCGAACCCTGTCACACAGGCGTGTTTACAACCTTCACAGGGCAAGGGTAGACCAGAGCCCAGCTACCTGTTAACCTTCACACAGGCTTTTACAACCTTCATAACCGAGCCCAGCTACCTGCTAGGCGAACCCCGTCACACAGGCGTGTTTACAACCTTCACAGGGCAAGGGTAGCGATCAACAGGCGTGTTTACAACCTTCACAGGGCAAGGGTAGACCAGAGCCCAGCTACCTGGCTAGGCGAACCCTGTCACACAGGCGTGTTTACAACTTACAGGGCAAGGGTAGACCAGGCCCAGCTACCTGGCTAGGCGAACCCTGTCCCACAGGTGTTTACAACCTTCACAGGGCAAGGGTAGACCAGAGCCCAGCTAGATGAGGCCCAGCTACCTGGCTAGGCGAACCCTGTCACACAGCCGTGTTTACAACCTTCACAGGGCAAGGGTAGACCAGAGCCCAGCTACCTGGCTAGGCGAACCCTGTCACACAGGCGTGTTTACAACCTTCACAGGGCAAGGGTAGACCAGAGCCCAGCTACCTGGCTAGGCGAACCCTGTCACACAGCCGTGTTTACAACCTTCACAGGGCAAGGGTAGACCAGAGCCCAGCTACCTGGCTAGGCGAACCCTGTCACACAGGCGTGTTTACAACCTTCACAGGGCAAGGGTAGACCAGAGCCCACCTACCTGTCTAGGCGAACCCCGTCACACAGCTAGGTTTACAACCTTCACAGGGCAAGGGTAGACCAGAGCCCAGCTACCTAGCCAGGCGAACCCTGCCACGCAGGCGTGTTCACAACGTCTGGAGTAAAGTAGTGACGGATATCCCCTCACACTCAAGAACCCCTCTCTGGACCACAGGCTACCAATCTTTATGCTTTAAGGTTCCTTATTACCAACAGGCTACATTTTCCCGTTGTAATGTGTTATTCTACGAAACAGGATGGGGCTGAAGTACAACTTGATTGTTGTCAGCGCTTTTTACCGGCGATCGGCCAGCGATTCTAAATAAGCTATTTTGTCTTACTCTGGAACCGGATAGAGTGCCTGTAGTTGATGTAAAAGCAACTTATGACAACAATGCAAAAACTGAAACATTCGAGCCTATAGTGGCCTATTCTAGACCGATGCTGCGACCGAGTGAACCAAAACCAAACAGAACAACCCTCGAAGTTGTTGCGCACAACACGCGCCCCCTGTGCCAAGTCAGGGGATCGCCGGCGCCATCCAGCGGCTGCCCTTACCCGGACGGCAGTGACGACGTCAGAGACTGGCCGGATGACGTCAGCAGACCGTCCAGCTTGACGGCGGCGAACTGCTCTATAGCCCGGCCGAGCAGTTCGCTGTCGAGCGTCAGCGACATCGCCTGTACGGTGGGCCGACCTCTGTGGACAGCGACGGAAGCGTGCTCACAATCTCTTCTTTGTGTGGAGGTATGGAGCGGCCAAACGACCAGCTGGCTTCACTAGACTTCACTGGCTGCAGTGAATTACCAGCTGGCTTCACAGTAGCTATTGTCAATTACGGTTTGTTTCATCTTGTTCGACCTCAACGTCGCATAGAAGCGACAGCAGCTTGCACAATTTGGCTGACTGAGGAACCCTTCACATGTTTTGCCCCGACCACCCGCTTCTCAGGAGCGGCCATGAGCTGTTTATCGTGGAGAACATCCAGATATCAGAACATCTAAAATGGCGACGCTGGGCATTGGTGCAATTGGAATAAAGTTGCTAAGTTCCTGAATACATAACACCTAAAATCCCCCGGAATTATCAATTCTGCCTTATGTGCCACCTGTCCACAGAGCACTGTGATTGCCGAACAGGGCGTCTGAACGGCGGAGGCTCGAAAAGCAGGCGTTAATTTGTATGCAATTTCGACCCCGACTCGTGTTTGAGATGTGTGCGTATGGGTGAAGACAGGTAGCAGTAGTGTGCAGTTGCCGTCTCTGACAGACGCACCTGGGCGCTTTACATTCGCCATGTCGAACACTTCACGTGCATCAAACAAACCCGACCGAAGATATCCTCCACCCCCACAAAAGCCTGATAACCTCACTTCTAAAGTACGGTACGCCAGGTATGCAGACATGGACAATTTCAGATATACTTTTCCATATAATGCCCATGGGAGTAGGGCTAAACGAGAAAAGCGTACACGGAATGCACTCACCCCTCCCCCCCCCCCTCCCGTGGCAGAGCCCATGGCCAAAAAGCGTACTCAAATACTGTTACACGACGCAACGCGCTGTCGCAGCCCAAAAACTGACGGACTGAGAGACCAAGCGCTGGCCTCATACCAATTGGTTTTCATCACGCGCGAGCGATATGATCGGTCGATGCGATATTCTTTGTAGTGGACGATTTTACCTTCTGTACTGATTAATGCACAAATTAACAACGAAATAGAAATGTGATCCCGGACGTTCGCCATAAGGATTGTTGGTTGGTTGGTTATTTGAGTTTTAGGGTGCATCGACCAGGTTTGATCATTCAGCGCTCGTAACTAATAGTTTGCTACCTGCTACAAATAATCAAGCCTTCTTCCGAAGCATACATGTACACAGTTTTACACACTTCAGTTGCATCCTTGGTACTAACTGTCAGAGTCCAGGCATTGACCATCAGAGTCCAGCTACTGACCGCCAGAGTCCAGGTACTGACTGCCAGAGTCCAGTCCGTGCCACTGACCGGTGGAGGCCGTGCCACTGACCGGTGGAGGCCGTGCCACTGACCGGTGCAGTCCGTGCCACTGACCGGTGCAGTCCGTGCCACAGACCGGTGCAGTCCGTGCCACTGACCGGTGCAGTCCGTGCCACTGACCGGTGCAGTCCGTGCCAATGACCGGTGCAGTCCGTGCCACTGACCGGTGCAGTCCGTGCCACTGACCGGTGCAGTCCGTGCCACTGACCGGTGCAGTCCGTGCCACTGACCGGTGGAGGCCGTGCCACTGACCGGTGGAGGCCGTGCCACTGACCGGTGCAGTCCGTGCCACTGACCGGTGCAGTCCGTGCCACTGACCGGTGCAGTTGGTGCCACTGACCGGTGCAGTCCGTGCCACTGACCGGTGCAGCTGGTGCCACTGACCGGTGCAGTCCGTGCCACTGACCGGTGGAGGCCGTGTCACTGACCGGTGCAGTCCGTGCCACTGACCGGTGCAGTCTGTGCCACTGACCGGTGGAGGCCGTGCCACTGGCCGGTGCAGTCCGTGCCACTGACTGCGTGCACTGGTGCAGTCCGTGCCACTGACCGGTGCAGTCCGTGCCACTGACCGGTGCAGTCCGTGCCACTGACCGGTGCAGTCCGTGCCACTGACCGGTGCAGTCCGTGCCACTGACCGGTGCAGTCCGTGCCACTGACCGGTGCAGTCCGTGCCACTGGCCGATGCAGTCCGTGCCACTGACCGGTGCAGTCCGTGCCACTGGCCGGTGCAGTCCGTGCCACTGACCGGTGCAGTCCGTGCCACTGACTGGTGCAGTCCGTGCCACTGGCCGGTGGAGGCCGTGCCACTGACCGGTGCAGTCCGTGCCACTGACCGGTGGAGGCCGTGCCACTGACCGGTGCAGGCCGTGCCACTGACCGGTGCAGTTGGTGCCACTGACCGGTGCAGTCCGTGCCACTGACCGGTGGAGGCCGTGCCACTGACCGGTGCAGTCCGTGCCACTGACCGGTGCAGTCGGTGCCACTGACCGGTGGAGGCCGTGCCACTGACCGGTGCAGTCCGTGTCACTGACCGGTGGAGGCCGTGCCACTGACCGGTGCAGTATGTGCCACTGGCCGGTGGAGGCCGTGTCACTGACCGGTGCAGTCCGTGCCTCTGACCGGTGCAGTATGTGCCACTGACCGGTGCAGTCCGTGCCACTGACCGGTGCAGTCCGTGCCACTGACCGGTGCAGTCCGTGCCAATGACCGGTGCAGTCCGTGCCACTGACCGGTGCAGTCCGTGCCACTGACCGGTGCAGTCCGTGCCACTAACCGGTGCAGTCCGTGCCACTGGCCGGTGCCACTGACCGGTGCAGTCCGTGCCACTGACCGGTGGAGGCCGTGCCGCTGACCGGTGCAGTCGGTGCCACTGACCGGTGGAGGCCGTGCCACTGACCGGTGCAGTCCGTGTCACTGACCGGTGGAGGCCGTGCCACTGACCGGTGCAGTATGTGCCACTGGCCGGTGCCAATGACCGGTGCAGTCCGTGCCACTGACCGGTGCAGTCCGTGCCACTGGCCGGTGGAGGCCGTGCCACTGACCGGTGCAGGCCGTGCCACTGACCGGTGCAGTTGGTGCCACTGACCGGTGCAATTGGTGCCACTGACCGGTGGAGGCCGTGCCACTGACCGGTGCAGTCGGTGCCACTGACCGGTGGAGGCCGTGCCACTGACCGGTGCAGTCCGTGTCACTGACCGGTGCAGTTGGTGCCACTGGCCGGTGGAGGCCGTGCCACTGACCGGTGGAGGCCGTGCTGCGCGTCCATCATGCTGCTGGCCCAGACGTCGGCCTGCTGCCGACTGCCGACCGCGTCCACCACGCGCAGCAAGCGCTTCTCCTTGTCGCGCAGCTGCAGGAACGCCTCGTCGCAGGCCGCCTGGATGCGCCGCTTCAGGTCGCCGCTGCGCCGCCGCAGCTCGGCCTGCAGCTCCGTGTAGCTGCTGCCCGAGAGTACAGAACAGTTCCCGACCGTACACACCAGCTGACTGCACGGGACAGCTGCTGCCGGCGCAGCACGCATCAGCCGCTTCCACTGGACACAACACATTGCATTGACAGCTAGGACACTATCTGTCCAGCACAGCCATGACAGATAGTGGTGACAGGCCAGGTTAAGCTGTACTTACTGGGGTAGCAGCTCATGGATAGCATCTGCTTATAATTCAGCACCTGCTGATGGACAGCAACTGCTCAAAGTGCAGCGCCTGCTCACGGACAGCAGCTGTTCACGGACAGCAGCTGTTCACGGACAGCAGCTGTTCACGGACAGCAGCTGTTCACGGACAGCAGGTGTTCACGGACAGCAGCTGTTCACGGACAGCAGCTGTTCACGGACAGCAGCTGTTCACGGACAGCAGCTGTTCACGGACAGCAGGTGTTCACGGACAGCAGCTGTTCACAGACAGCAGCTGTTCACGGACAGCAGCTGTTCAGGGATAGCAGCTGTTCACGGACAGCAGCTGTTCACGGACAGCAGCTGTTCACGGACAGCAGCTGTTCACGGACAGCAGCGTTCACGGACAGCAGCTGTTCACGGACAGCAGCTGTTCACAGACAGCAGCTGTTCATGGACAGCAGCTGTTCACAGACAGCAGGTGTTCATGGACAGCAGCTGTTCACGGATAGCAGCTGTTCACGGACAGCAGCTGTTCACGGACAGCAGGTGTTCATGGACAGCAGCTGTTCACAGACAGCAGCTGTTCACGGACAGCAGCTGTTCACGGACAGCAGCTGTTCACGGACAGCAGGTGTTCATGGACAGCAGCTGTTCACGGACAGCAGGTGTGCATGGACAGCAGCTGTTCACAGACAGCAGCTGTTCACGGACAGCAGGTGTTCATGGACAGCAGCTGTTCACAGACAGCAGCTGTTCATGGACAGCAGCTGTTCACGGATAGCAGCTGTTCACGGACAGCAGCTGTTCACGGACAGCAGGTGCTCACGGACAGCAGCGTTCACGGACAGCAGCTGTTCACGGACAGCAGGTGTTCATGGACAGCAGCTGTTCACGGATAGCAGCTGTTCACGGACAGCAGCTGTTCACGGACAGCAGGTGTTCATGGACAGCAGCTGTTCACGGACAGCAGCTGTTCACAGACAGCAGGTGTTCATGGACAGCAGCTGTTCACGGATAGCAGCTGTTCACGGACAGCAGCTGTTCACAGACAGCAGGTGTTCATGGACAGCAGCTGTTCACGGATAGCAGCTGTTCACGGATAGCAGCTGTTCACGGACAGCAGCTGTTCACGGACAGCAGCTGCTCATGGACAGCAGCTGTTAATGGACAGCAGCTGTTTATAGAAAGCAGCTGTTCACTGACAGCAGCTGTTCATGGACAGCTGGTTGCAGGTGGAGAGTAGTGACAGGTGAGGCTTGAACCCACAATCTTTCAACTGTTGGTTGGTTGGTAATTTGGGCTTAGGGACACTTAGACTGCTTTGGTCATGCAGCACCCATAATCTTTAAATTGTGAGATGGGCAACTTACCCCTAGACTACTTGATCCCTATTTCAGTAGGTAGTGATGATAAGTTAAGTTAGGTTGAGTTAAGCCAGAGTAGGCTCGATTTTTCATGAGACACTGGGCTGCTGGGATAGGCAGGAATACTTATACCATAATTACAACATATTTCACATGCAAACTATATTGGTGAAAACCTGAAAATTTGTTGCCAAGGTGCAGTGTCCTAAAATTACTTCACCATTAACTGTGTGGATGAAGAAAGAAGTTGCTTGGGAATAGTGAAAGGTTAGAAGAAAATAAAGGATAACCACTTAAGGATTAAAAGGATAAGTGGAATGCCTTTCACTTCAGTCACATGCACTTTACATTATTTAGCAGTTGTGTGTATAATGACTGCCCGCACATGTGGCAAAACCTAAGACAAGGATGAAATAGCACAATTCCATTAACTGTGAATTTCCAGGCCACATGGTTAATTATTTTACACTGCCAAGGTGTGCAGGATAATGCTGACTTAATTTTTTTAAATGTACCTGTGGTTAGAAGTTACAGTGTAACAACCCTCAATAAATTTGGCTACCCTTCAGCCAGTCTTGTTATCCTAGTCCAACTGGTTGCAAAGGTGCACCAGTTGGACTAGGACTAGGAAATGTGCACGACAATCACCAGCATAGGCCCAGCTCAAACACTCAGGTAGAAAACAAGCCATGCAGAAATAATTTTCCTCACTTTGGAATGCAAGGTGGAACACATCCTGATTATACTTAACACATGCCACACACACATATAATCACTGACTGACACACACCACCAGTTCACACAGCTGGCAGGGCCTATCCCAAATACAGAGATAAATCATGTACATTTGCATTATCCTGTCATCAGCACAGGTGCACCACTCAGACTAAAGTGGGTGAATCAGGAAAACCAGAAATATTTAAAGCCACTTATCTACAGTCAATGCCATATGGTTAATGGCAAAGATGGTTCTCTGTGTGAGGATGGGTAGACACAGTGCCCTGATGCCCAGGTGGTTCTGCCCTCAGTGCCAAGGAAAAACAATGCTATGTGTTTAGTTAGTTATTTGGGTTTTATGGCTCATCAAATGCAGAGGTTATACAGTGCCCATAATGCTATGTGTTTAAGAGAGTACAAAATAGCATCCTTACCTAGTAGAGGTGGTCATCTGAGAGGACATCTTGTTGTCCATATCCTGTAAGATACACAAATATGGATCGTTTAGCCCACATCAATTGCATTGGTCATCTAGTCAACACACACAGCAGCTTAGCAGCTACTAATAACTTGTACCACAACAGCTACAGTGAAGGACTCCTGTAGAACAAAATTTTCATGTTGGCAATACAGTACACCACTACAAAATAATTATCAGTTTTAATGTTTTTTTTTTTAGCAAATGGTTCAAGGATTTTCATCAAAATGAACTACTTGAATATGGATAACTTGCTCATTTTTGTGTTCAGTAAACAAAGCACACTTACTGGTTTGGCCATACAGAAGCAGTAGTAGAGGTACTTGTTGTATGTCTGAAGTGTTTGGAAACCCCATCTCCCCCTAAGCACCTACAAACCACTTGTTTTGTATTATGTTGCCTCCCAACCAAAGAACAACCATTTGGAGAGGAAATGGGTGTTCTGTCATGTCAGCCATGTAAACAGAAACATCAGACATTACATTGGAAAAAGAAATTTGATTTTTTAAAAGCTTTAAACTGCAAACCTACCATACATTTTCCTCAAAATCGAATTAACACATAGAGGTAGCCAATGAAAATTTACCATAGCCTGTTCCAAACTGGAAAGCAAGCATTTCATGGAAATGACTGGCTGCATAACCATCAGCACATTAATAATTTCACAAATTGAATATTTTTCATGGATATTAAATTTTCTTTAAAGTCAGTAGCTCACTGTGGATTACTTTTCTTCCGAAATTGGCCCGTACCACTTTCTGCACTTCCTCCCTACTGTCTGCACTTATTCCTTCTTTAATGAGATTCGTCTCTTTTATACTTGTGTGAGGTCAATCAAGCGGTTCAATTCTGCTGCCATGCAGACTGCGATAAAATGAGCCAAAAGAACAGGAAGCACTCACTTGGCAATAACCAGACCGTTGGGAAAATATTAGCGCGACGAATTGTGGGTCTGTTCCCGTGGCTCCACTAACCTCCACAAACCTCCACTGGTCGTTCCCGTGGCCAACCCAGTGGAGATTTTTCCTCCACCAACCTCCACCAGTGGAGCAAAAGCTCCACCAGCCGAGGAGCAGGGTCCAATTGTGATTTTTCAGTGGAGCTCAATCATGGCGCACTAGTTTCATATATTTGCACGTAAACAACGTCCTTCGTAATATGAATCTCATCTTCATGCGCCAACTGAATACCAGGATCATCCTTCGCAATGTAAATATGAAATTACAACTATGAACAATAATCGAAGTAGCAGATGCAGACCACAAAGCATCCTTTTTGTGGCCTTAGATATACGTCATTCGTCCTAAGGACAAGATGTTACTTTACCGGCGGGATCCGCCGCAATCCCCGAGCCGCAACTGCCGCAATGCGGCGCCAACTAAGATTGCACTCAAGCCCGATCGAGGAGGTCGAGAAAGTTGGGATGGGGAAAAGCCAGCATCGGGTAGAAAAGCGTCTCTAGGCCCAGGTAGCCAGACACCAGATTATATGCTGTACATTAAGAAGGTAGGCTGTAACCAACCACAAAACTGGGGAGACGACTCCTGGTGCTCAACCGATATGGAAGAAAGATTGCTTGGTTCATCCCATAAGCAAAAGGAACATATGTTCTCCCTACGGTTCCTGAGGGCCCCTACATCGCTAGAAATAAATAGACAATTTTGGGACTCGTATTATAAGTCATACTATATTCATTGTGTGATCATCTCGACAAACATTTGAGGAGCAATTTGATCAATAGCGCCAGATACCGCGCCAAACATTTCCTATTTGTCGCAGAATTCAGACCGCTGTCAGCTGATTTCTCCACCGGTCGTTCCCGTGGGCAGGTCTCAATTATCCTCAACTAACCTCCACTGAGTTCCTTCTGGTGGAGCCACGGGAACAGACCCTATGGTTTGCACTCAGATATCATAACACTTCTCTGCAAGGAAACAGATTTCTCAACACCAGGCCCCTGTTATCCCCATGCCTTCCTGCGTGCCGGCTCGTATGGTACAAATGACGTCATCTGTGGCACCACTTCTAGGCCGTTTTAATGGCTTCATGCATTTTAAAATGGAAATATTTTCAATTCAACTCACTTTCTAAATTCTATAATATCACGTCTGTGCTTTTGGAATCGTGTTGAACTGTTATTTTATCATCCTCAGTTAGTCTGCTAATTAGGGGACGACCATCACGAATGCAGCGTTTTAGGGGCACACATGTTCTCAAATTCTTAGATGGCGCAGTTGAGTCATAAATAGCGCAGCTGTTTACATCAAGATAACTACAGACAACAGGTACCCCAAAGTTGGCTGTTCTAGTATAGTTAGTTTAAACTAGACAAAACCTACGCCAAGTGACGTCATATACCAGAAGCGCTTTTTTATTCCAGAATACTGCTGAATTATATTCTAGTTCTGGACTATACCAATAAATCTACTAAATATGGTGCCTTCATTTTAGCACAATTATGGCGCTTTTCTCACGATTAGTTTCCCCGTTGGCTGTAAAGCATATCAGCCATTCATTCTGCTAGCGTGCCGGTGGCTTTGAACCGAAAGGCACCATCCCCAGAATTAATTTATCCATGGCGTGGTCGATATTGAGAACACACGCCTCAGGCAATTTATGCGAATTAAGGCCTTATAACCACAATGTCAACTTGGTCGGCATGTCATTGATGCAATCTGGTGATTAATGTTAGCATGTGCATTGGTCCCCTGTCAGTTATCATATTGTTTCTGTGTGGTATATGTAATCATGCCATACTGTGGCATTCACCAACTTGTGGACAATTTGGTAATTGCTTGCCCATTGTATCATGGCTGGGCAGTAGTGGTAGTAGGGTAAGAGGGAGTTTCCAGACACTTAATGCATGGAACAAATTGCTCTACTGCTGCTTTTGTGTGGCCAAACCAGTAATTATACTGTTTACTGAATTTCAAAAAATGAAGATGGTATCCATATTCAGATGGTTCTCTCTGTCAAAGTCATCTAACCACTCACATAGAGCTACTTTAAAACATATAATTGTTTTGTAGTGTTGTGCCACATTTTGAACATGAAAGTGGTTGTGCAGGATTATTTCACTGTAGCTGTTGTGGTACCAATTATTAGTAGCCACTAAAAATACTGGTGTAATTGCAAGAAATATCGGACCTTAAAATACATTTTCAGGGAAATATGTACTTTTTAGTTAATATTTGAATTCTTGATATGCCTTTCCAATGCAAAGTTGATTAATGTGGTTAAAATGTGATCAATCTCACCTGTACTGTGTGAGATGTGATTTAAGGGTTAATTATTGCAGTTTTGAGTGTTTATAAGTGACGTTTTGCACATTTTTACCTAGGCAAAGCTAAAATGAGGTTGGGATAAGTTAGGCATTTCTTTAGCTTCCTCAATTTTCAGATCAAATTGTTCATGGATGTGATTTTTTTTAATTGGAAGCTAATTTATGTTCCCTTCTGAAAAGAGGCAAGGGTGGAGCTGTGTGAGGTTTTTACAATTGCACCTGCAGAAGAAGATTTGCATTTTAGTTGAGGTGGCATTTGAAGAAAAAATTGTAAATGCATGTTTCTGAATGTCATTAAGATGATATGATCATTGTATTCCAGCGCAAATGCATGCCTTTCAGTTCGTAAGTGAAGTAATGCGAAATGTGTTGCTTTGAGTGGGGTAATTGGTAATGAAGGATAATGTTAAATGTATAAACAGTACATCCAAACCAATGTCATCCATTGAATATCTTTGATATCACATATGCAACAATGTTGGTTGAGTTATCACCACAACATTATTGTCTTTACTAGTGTTTGAAAAATCTTAGTTGAATGATATTAATATTATTTTTTAGTGAAATTACTTTTTTCTAGATATCAGCAGATGAACTTGAACTGCCGATTTGCTGAGAATTCATTTCCCATAGAAATGAATATCAGACTCCTTCAAATCACATCAGATAATGATGTGAATTGAATGAATGTTAAATGCTAAGCGTGGCGGTGGGGGGGGGGGGAATGATGTATGGTCTGGTCCATGGCCAGAAAGAAACCAGCGGACCGATCGCTGGGCCCCCATTTGCGTATCCCGAAGAGGAACCACGAGAAGCGTTCTGAACTCGCATCCTAAGCCTTAGCGGCTTGACGGTTTCCACCGAGAAATTCTTCCACACATTCCGAGAGATGGATGCTGCGTTTTGTGTTCACCATGCCCAAGAACCCAACAAGCTCAGCAGACATCCAAAGTCATTGAAAGTTTCCGCCAGGTGTTGGAATCCAGATTTAATTCCATAGCTAAAATATAATTAAGTGCTTTGCGAGGATCCGGACATTTATTCATCTCGGGCTAGTGAACAAGGTGAACGTCGCCAAGCCCGGAAAGTGGCAGCAGCGGAAAGCCGAGCAGTTTGCTCAGTGACTGCGAAGTATGGGTCGCACTTGGGCGATACTTCACATTCAGATCAGTGTTTGAATCTTTCATTGTTTGGACGTATTGGTGCATCATCTGCCGTTGATCATATAGCAGCATATCAGGACTTTCTACACAAATATTACACGAGACTAGACGTACGTGTTGCAGTCGCACAGAGTGTATGTCAAGCTCAACAACTGATATGTGCCTGTGTTTGTGAAGTCGGTAGAGCGTAACCTATAGGTTTACACGTACTCATCGTCCCACTACGGTGCTCGTGAGTAGTCTGTGTATGTATGCATGCCGAGTTGTTCTCAGCCACAGATGTCACGATGAGGATGTTCCATCTATTCTTGCCAGTTCGTCAGATTTTATAAGGTGCCAGCTATGTACGTACTGTAATGTTAGGTATTGTAATGTATTGCCGCAATGCAATCTCATTAAGTACCGTGGTTTATCTGCACCTGCTACCGATAACCTCTTATGTCACGCGTTTGGTGGAGCCGCGGTAGCTTAGTCCGTAGGGTGTTGGGTTCTTGACCGCAAGACTATGGTTTCGAGTCCGGCAACCAGCGGAATTACCGAGTCCACCCGCGACCAATCGGTTTGAGAAGTTGGCGACGCTATATGGCCGAGCAGTTAATTGCGTCATAAAGGAACCCAAGGTTCTTTTTCTGCTTCATGTGTTTGCTTCTCCCAATATATGTCTTGCGTTGTGCTGCCTCGATATATAGTTTTAATACGCACTCTGTTGGGCGCCGGAAGATATATATTCATGTGCGCAAAATGACGAACGCAGTCCATGCGCCCAAAATGCACATTCACTTCCACCACAGAGTACACAACCGAGAAACAATCGGCAGTGGGAGTGAGGGCCTTTCTCAATCTTGGCAGTCTCGTCTTATCCAGATGCATGCTCCTCGTATTAAAGTCTGATTGATAAACAACTTTTGTTGCCGTATTTATGTCGTGCTGTACTGCAAAATGCGTGATTTTTTTAAATTTAAAATTTCGTCCCAGTTGTTGCTGGGGTGGCTTTAGGAACCAGGGTTCTATTGCTAAGCAGAGCTTGTTGCGTGAACCCTCGCCCAACCACCCGATCCACGAATTCCTTTTCAACGGCAAAATTTTGATCGAAAGTTTAACGTGCCGTCAATACACCGACACGGCCGCCCGGCAGCTCGTCTCCGGCCTTATCGGGCCAGCTGTCAACTCACACTCCCGGCTGGGGCTAAGCGCGCGAAGCGACCCGAACCCTGTGTTGCCAGGACAGGGGAGACCAGCACAAGCCAGCGCTCTAACCAACTGAGCTACCGGGGTGGCATTTCAGGTTGCACGACGCGAATAAAGAAATCATATTTTAAAAGGAAAATATTTTCTTTAGTTAAAAATAGAACACATTTACTTAAAAATATGTATGGTATTACGTGGCAACTGTCCATTCTAAACACAAATTAAGTTGTTATTAAAGTTGCTTCCGAGCTGGTCTGGCATAGAAATTGCTGTTACCCTTGCATTATTGCATGCATGACAGAAGTTTGATTCACATGGCGTCAGCGACTCAGCCAATTCATTTCGACTGAAAATGCCGAATAACGGTGTGCGAACATGGGCAAAGCTACGGTGGGGAATGAACGGGGTTGCTTCCCCAATCTTGCCAAGTTCCGCGTAAAGCCTTTGACAATGCATGATAATCGAACCGAAGTCCTCATGCGGGCACCTAAAATCCGTCTTAGCGCTTACGGGTTCCACAAAGTTTTTGCCGAATCTAAATCGAGCGTTCATGGTACGAAAAGCGTGATTTTTTATTTTGCGCCGGCACTGCAGAAAGTTCAGGATTGTCCCCGAAATATTTTAGTAAACGTCTGCTCCTGTCAAAGCAATGCTTGTCACAGTCCTGGTGGCGTGTGTTCGCCGTGTATCGTAAAAGGCGTGGAGCCGAGCTTAGAACTGGCATCGCTCTGACTCCACCTCGGGTCCAGTCATTTGACTGTTCGGCAGCATGCATAATTGTTGGTTTTGTCACCTTGATAATCATGTACTGTTATTATATGCACACCTCGAGGAGCAGGGACTAATGTTGGTCGGCTGTACTGGTGGGAGGGGAAAGGGGAACCGTTAGTTTTTAGCTCAATATTTGCAATGCACTGCCGTAGTGCCACACATGATTAAATTCAGGGGATCCTGTCTCCTGTCCCACCCCCGATGGTCCGCCGCCCGTGTCAGTAAGGGACAGTGGGCCTGGACACTGCCATAAGCGGTGACATGTTCCGTATTTCCTATGCCTGGCTGATTAGAAGAAGTGCCAAACCATAAATTGAAGGTGGCAGAACCCCAGCCTTGCAGAATATCTGCGTATTTCCCTTCTCTTTATGAAAAAGATCGTCCCATGTGAACAGTGTCTTAATTCACTGTCGCTTATTAGAAGGACTTGCCACGACGCGAACAAAAATCTGCCGGCCTCCAGGCTCGAACCGGCTACCTCCGAGTCGGCAAACCGACGCGCTACCAACTGCGCTACGAACACCGAACCGCTCGGCCCGCTTAAGTTAAATAGTGTCGATGGATATGACATGGGTCTAAATAACAACATTTTACACAATAACTAACATATTCATGTGAAAGTCTCCCATGATTATCGAAATACCATGAAACAAGCTTTCAGATGACGTATAACTTGCACCACTCACGTATACTTGTTAGTCAGGAACGTACGCGGAAAAGTACCATTTCTTGGTGTCGTGATAATCTGCTGAACCCAAATCAGCGCCCAGATGACGTCCCCGGCTGCCAATGGACATTGACAGGGGCCGGTTTACATAGCCTCCTCGTAGGTTGTTTTATGCTTGGTCTTATGTCTGTCACACCTTGTGTTCGATGTACGTGAGTTTTGGTTGTAGTTGTATTGTATAGTGTTCTGTTGTGGTGTGTCTTTATCATCTGGAAGAAAGATATTGAAAGAAGAGATTGTCAACCAACATGCTTATGTTTCCAAGAGATGAAAATGCATATAAGACCTGGTTGACAGTGAATAGGAGCTGACGGTGTTCATCCAACCAGCCCATCCATTTGTCCCAACCACTTTACCTCTGATGATTGTGATCCTGGCCACGGATGCAGCCGAAAATAATGTCAGTGTCAACACCTGCCTTTTCTGATGTTATTCCATGAATTAGCATGCCTATCAGATCTGTATGGTATGGAGTGTTCCATCATGTTTGTCTGGATTGCTTGCTGCATTTTGGAGCATCTTAGACATCAAGACACAAAAGATCAGTGCGACTATGAGCCACAAGGGCCCTTCTTGGCTGCACTCTGAACATTTAACCAGTTGCCCACCAAATCCGTCGATCAGCCCTCCCTGGCATACCGAAAAGCAAGCCCTCTATTCTTGTAATAATTGCCTATGGTGTTTTTAAAGATGTTCAATGTGCTGCTACTGACAATGGTTTTTGGCACCTGGTTCCAGTGTTCTATTACCCTGTTGGTGAAGAAAGACTGTCTTAACCTTGTCCTGCTGTAGTTAACTTTAATTTTTAATTGATGACCTTTAATCACATCATTTCTGTTTGATTCGAATATTTACCTAATATATCCATCCTCCTGATCATGAACAAATTTAAAGACCTCAATGAGTGCTCCTCTCAACTTTCTATATCTAAGCGACAACATGTTCAATTTCTTCAATCTTTCCTCATATGCTAGGTTGCTTATGTCATTAACCATTTTTGTAGCCATATTTTGTACTCTCTAAAAGCGAACAATCTTTTTCATTACTAGAAGCCAAAGCTTGGACACGGTATTCCAAATGTGGCCTGACATGCACAGTAAAGCTTCCTGATGACTTCCTCACTTATGTATGATACATTCCTATATATTTCCCAAACATTCTCAGTGCCTTCTTCCTGGATTCTTTCGTCTGTTCTGATGCCCCCAATCTTGTGTTCAGAATAACACCAAAGTCCTTCTGCTGAGTCACCGATAGAACTTGGCTACCCCCATCAAATATGAAGCCTTCATATGCTGCTTACCTTATCTTCATATCCTATCTTTGTATAGCTAAATAAAGAACCAGTTCAATTAGTTTGATGCCACTTCTATTCACATGAATTTTAACACGACCATCATCAGCAAACTGGGACTGGAGCAGGACGGCCTTGCCGTCGTTGCCGGCTTCGTCGCCTACGAAATGATGCGTCAATACATTGCTTGGCTGTCCGACGTCTGAAGCACCGGAGGCGCTCCTGGCCATTGTGTCCAGCTCTTGGTTAATCACCATCGGTCGCGGCGGGCGCTGCATGCCACATACGTGGTAGAGGGCGATGCCAAACCAGTTCAATTCTGATGTCTGCTTCATCATGGACTCAACCTGCACAGGCGACACCAGCATCGTGAGACCCGGGGTGGGCGTCATTAGTAGCCGGTAGCCGAAGCTAGGAGTGTGGCTAGTTGTGTGAGACGGAGGCTGACTCGAGTTAGGCTGCATGTGCGCATCGGCTGGTTGCGCAAGAACTCTGCTCGGCAGAGCGCAGGGGCGGGCATCTAGGCAGGTCCGCCATCATGTCACCAGGCAGTGGTAGGATGTCCACCCTCACACTGCCGGTCATGTGTCACCGTCTCTGCTGTGTCGTGTCGTGTCGCTCGGTTCTGCCCTTTGTAACCGTGTTTGTTGTTGCCACCGTGACCAGGGGCGGACTGGCGGCGCCTCGTGTGTTGCCCGTTCTGGCGGCACTTTTCATTGGTTTCATGCCGCCTGATCCTATCGTTTTGTTGCCGTGTTTTGCTGCTGCCACTGTGACCACTGATGGGTTGGCGGCGCTCCCTGTGTCGGCCCGTCCTGGCGGCACTTGATTCTGCCGTCGTATCGCCCGGTCCCACTGTCCTGTTGGCGTGTTTTGCTGCTGCCGCTGTGACCAGGGGCAGACAAGCTGCGCCCGTCCTCGCGGCACCTGACACTGCTACTGGCTCTGATACTGCTATGGAACAGGTGTGGCGTATGGAACAGGTGGGTCATCCTACGTGCCCGTCTGCACGACACAGCATCCACATACACAGCTGAATTATTCGCAATCTTTTCGGCATACTGCACCATCTACAACACCAAAATTGAACACAACAGCATAGCCAGACGCAAAATCAGCATTGCAAAGCATAACACCCCACACCAAATACAAACACCCTCTCATATAAAAAATTATACACATCCACAAAAAAACATACAACAACGTGCAATACTTCTCTGGATCCCAGGTCACACAAACATACATGGCAACGAACACGCAGACACAGAAGCAAACGTAGCTACAACACTACAACAAACCACACAATGCCCCTATTCACAATCCGACTACTACCCCACAATACGACAGGCCATCAACAAACACATACAACAAACATGGGACACAGTAACAACACAGCTACACGAAATACACCCCAAACACGAACACTGGCACTCCATCAACCAAACACCAGACTAAGAGAACGGACACTAACACGCCTACGCATAGGACACACTGCACTCACACACTCATACCTCATACTCAATCAACCACGACCACAATGCACTACCTGCCACCACACACTCACAGTCAAACACATGCTCATATACTGCACCAAATACAACAACCAAAGACAACATATCACAAACTATTGCACCACGAACAACATCCCACTGAACCTCACCACGCTCCTCAACGACGACCATCCAGCATTACACGAACACCTCTTCCACTTTCTCAAAACTACACGCATTATGGATGAATTGTGAAGAAGAAAAAAAAGGAAAAAGGAAAAAAAGGAAAAGATATGTTAAAAAACGAAAGAGAAAGTGAACAAAACCAGGTAAATGGGAAAAAAAAGAAATAAAAGATACGTTACAAAACGAATAGAAAAAAAGAGAAATATATACTCATGTTCTTGCAATGTTCACTTCTGGCGATGACCCGACCCCCCCCCCCCACTACACCCCATACCCCAATGTGGCACCGTCGGACTAACTCTCTCTTTCTCGACTTCATCATCTCCGGCTCTCACACAACTCTACAGCACCAGCTCTACATCTCCAATCGATCCGGATTACTCTACTCTTCAAGACCATCTCATCGCTACTTGACCACTGCTCGACTACTCTACTAAACCTCCACCTCGGATTGATCCTCCTACCCTACGCTACTCACTGTCTTACACATCTTTTCACAACCGGAACCAGCCGATATCACCAAGCGGTGGCAGGCTGGCAAAACACACACACGCACACACACGCCATTTACAGAAGGTACACGCGTCCGGCTATTCGCGAGCTTTTCGTGACGTCACGTGTTTTCCACAGACGAAGTCCTCATTGTCTGCAACGCTTTTTAGGGGTAACTTATAATGTAATATTTGTTTAGAGAAAGAGTTATAGCCACAAAACGAAGACCATGTGATAGAACACATCTTTATCTATACAAAATCTCACTTCCGTGTTTATTTGAAGCTTACCTGAAACCTGATATACGAGTTGTAACAGGTCCTTGGATCACGAGGCTTCATCTCCAGCAACGTGTCATTTACTTTGGCGAAATCCGATTTTCTCTCGGGACGCCCTCAAAATGGTGAGGTTTAGAATGAAAAGAAGCGTAGTGAAGTTTCAGAGCGATTCAAAAATATTTAGCACTGCCCACGGGTTGTTAAAGCCACAGAGCATATAGGCTTCATTGCGTTGAAGTGCTCCGTGTGCTAATAACTGATAAATAGCACGCTAACACCAACATTGAATGAAATGCCACTAAGTTTCCTGTTCTAACGCTTTTCGAGAATAGACACCAAGCGCTGATTAATAACTACTCCGCACGTCAACCAGTGCTATTTTTCGCGGTTCTCTTTCCTTCTTCCGGTAACCATGCATGACCTAAATGTGCCTGTCACGGGCAGATTCAGATGCCAATTCTTAAAGAAACCTAGCTATAGATGTAACTCTTTTCTGCTTGCTTTTTCAGGTCCCAGATGTCATCTATCTAAAAAACAAAATGTAAGACGAGGATATCAACGGGTTCCCGAGGGACTTCAGAATCCACTTTTGGAAAACTGTGTAAGACTTATACAGTCGCGTAAAGCTGCTGATCCTGTCATCAGGGAAGTTAGGGAATTTTGGCATTGAACCCGAATTCCCACCCGCAAGCATCAGCGGTGCATCGACACACTGGGAAGCCAGGCAATCCCAGCGCCTGGCACAGGAGCGTGCGCCTCGAAATAAGGAAGAGGTGAACATGTTTAATTTCGCAAAAGTGGATTCTGAAGTCCCTCGGGAACCCGTTGATGTTCTCGTCTTACGTTTTGTTTTTGCGGTAGATGTCATCTGAGACCTGAAAAAGCGAGCAGAAAAAAGTGCGGGACGTTATAGTGTGTATGTACATATATGTATGTGTGTGTGTGTGGGTGTGTGTGTGTGTGTGTGTGTGTGTGTGTGTGTGTGTGTGTGTGTGTGTGTGTGTGTGTGTGTGTTGTGTTGTGTTGTGTTTGTTGTTTGTGTTTTTTGTCTTGTTGTGTATGTGTATGTGTTTGTTTTCTGTGTTGTGTCTGTGTATTGTTGTGTTGTGTTGTGTTGTGTTGTGTCTTGTCTTGTTTGTATGTGTTTTTGTGTCTTGTTTTTTTTGTGTTTGTTGTGCTGTGGCTGTGTGTGCGTGTGTGAGTATGTGTGCTTGTGCGTGTGTGTGTGTGTGTGTGTGCGTGTGTGTGTATGTGTGTGACGTATGGATGTACATGTATCGGGGGACGGGGGGAGGGGGTTATAGTGACTGCCGCAACTGGACTGTGTCGGCTATCATTGGTTGCTGTGACGTGGCTGGATGACGTTATCAACATCATTAAGTTCTACAGGGTGTGCTGTGAAGTGAAACTCAAGCGACTAGCCCCTGGACACAGCCAAACGGCACAGTTGGCCACCGCCACTGCGACACTCGCCCGGGTCAGGGACAATGGTGACTATTAGAGCAGACGTCTCCTCGGTCGACGCTTCGCCGTTCAATATTCTCCGGACTTATGTGCCTGTGATGGAAATTTGTTTCTAAACGTACTTTCTCGAAAGGTGAACAGTTCAGGGTTAGAAAGGAAGGGCTATCTGCTGTGTGAAAATATTTTCGAGCATACTCTCCCGGAAAGTTGCTATCTACTCTCCCATGAATGATTCATGCTGATGATTGACAGGGAACCCAACCAAACATGTACTATGTCGGATATTTCTTATAGTGAGGATCAACTTAAAACTATATCAGCTTAACACCAGCATAATGCACCTATGGAGCTCCACGAGCGCGGGCAATTTTCTGCAGCAGTGCAGTCGAGTGTTCGCACACGCCGTTGGCACATTGCTTTAAGTGGCTGTGCAGCAACTCGCCTTCCATCTTATATCCATAGCTGAGGTGGTTTAGAATGCGATACATTCACTAAACTGCATTACTGAAAGCAGAGACAAAGAGCGACATCACCCCCGGGAATGAACTCGAAACCCTTGAACACGAGCCGACCTAGCTGCCACCTGGAATGGACGGAGATCACCGACTGTAGCTATATGGCCGCCAGCGGCATGCGATATGCATGACAGACGGCATACGACACATGACAGACGACAGACAACACATGACAGACGACAGACAACACATGACAGACTATAGACCATACAGAGCACACAACAGACGACACAAGGTAGATGACAGACGAAAGACAACACATGACAGACGATAGACGATACAGAACACACAACAGACAACACATGACAGACGACGCAGAACACACAACAGACGACACAAGACAGACGACAGACGAAAGACAACACATTACAGACGATAGACGATACAGAACACACAACAGACGACACATGACAGACGATAGACGATACAGAACACGCAACAGACAACACATGCCAGACGATGCAGAACACACAACAGACGACACAAGACAGACGACAGACGAAAGACAACACATGACAGACGATAGACGATACAGAACACACAACAGACGACACATGACAGACGATAGACGATACAGAACACACAACAGACAACACATGACAGACGATGCAGAACACACAACAGACGACACAAGACAGACGACAGACGAAAGACAACACATGACAGACGATAGACGATACAGAACACACAACAGACGACACATGACAGACGATAGACGATACAGAGAAAACACGCAACAGACAACACATGACAGACGTAGACGATGCAGAACACACAACAGACGACACAAGACAGACGACAGACGAAAGACAACACATGACAGACGATAGACGATACAGAACACACAGACAGACGACACATGACAGACGATAGACGATACAGAACACACAACAGACAACACATGACAGACGATGCAGAACACACAACAGACGACACAAGACAGACGACAGACGAAAGACAACACATGACAGACGATAGACGATACAGAACACACAACAGACGACACATGACAGACGATAGACGATACAGAACACACAACAGACAACACATGACAGACGATGCAGAACACACAACAGACGACACAAGACAGACGACAGACGAAAGACAACACATGACAGACGATAGACGATACAGAACACACAACAGACGACACGCGACATACGACAGACAACTCATGACAATCGACAGATGCCACATGACAGACAACACATGGCAGCCGCAGAGGACGGAGATAACCATTCACCATACAAAATAACTTACCATATACAAATGGATCACAGCATTGTCGCCGGGGACGCAAAATCAACCGTGCAAAGCAGTATCCACCGTGTACCATTTGCAGACATTCCATCATTCCAAAAATGCCACGCATACACAACAAATTAACCGCACACAGACAACCACTTCTTCTTTGAATATAGAGCCACCCAAACATAAACAACAACGAACACGCATACAGTGAAGCAAACCTAGCCACGACACTACAACATACCACACACTGCCTCTGCTCACAACCTGACTATTATCCCTCAATACATCCGGCAATTAACAAACATTAAACAAGCATGGGACACTGAACAAACATAACTTAATGAAATACATCCAAAACATGAAAACTGGAAGACACAAGCCAAGTGATCAGACGTAAAGAACTCACGCTCTTGCGGCTTCGTATTGGACACTTCAGTAATGGGGCGGCCAGATTTTTCCTAAAGCGGCAACCAAAAATGTTATGAAACGCTGAAAACATGTTGAAAGAAAATTTAAGGTGTTCCGTGGTGAAAATATGAAAATTTCACGTTTCGGCCTGTGTATTTGTGGGTGTTAAACGGTGCGCCTCACCAGTGCCCTTTGGTGAACACACCGATGCACTGTGATTCACCAGTGCCCTTTGGTGAACACACCGATGCACTGTGATTCACCAGTGCCCTTTGGTGAACACACCGATGCACTGTGATTCACCAGTGCCCTTTGGTGAACACACCGATGCACTGTGATTCACCAGTGCCCTTTGGTGAACACACATGCACTGTGATTCATTTGTTTTAGTGCCTTTGGTGAACACACCGATGCACTGTGATTCACCAGTGCCCTTTGGTGAACACACCGATGCACTGTGATTCACCAGTGCCCTTTGGTGAACACACCGATGCACTGTGATTCACCAGTGATTCACTCACTGGTGTCGAAGCCCTGGAGATGGCAAGAGGAAGCTCTTACCATCTCCCGGGAGATGGCAGGAAGAAGCTCTTACCATGTCCCGGGAGATGGCAAGAGGAAGCTCTTACCATCTCCCTGGAGATGGCAGGAAGAAGCTCTTACCATGTCCCGGGAGATGGCAAGAGGAAGCTCTTACCATGTCCCGGGAGATGGCAAGAGGAAGCTCTTACCATTTCCCGGAAGATGGCAAGAGGAAGTTCTTGCCATTGCACTAGCTAAGGTCAGTAAGGCAATTTACTTTAGGTGTAGTAGCAGAGTTACGTAAGCTGAGACGAAGACGGGTGGCTGATCTGGGCAGCTGATCCGGTCTGCTAAGAAGTTGAAGACTGAGTCAAGTACAACCAAGTGATATACAAGATTGCGCTTCCGAGTTTGACAAACGTGTGTGATGTTGGGATGAAGCAGGAGCAGCTGTTGAGATAGAACTCCCAGAAGAAGAAATCTCACAAGAGATGAATAGTGCTGGAGAAGTGAGAGATCAAACGACGGCATTGAGACAAAAAGAGCAAGACAGTTGATCGAGAGCTTAAGGCCAGATGAGGCAGCAGCTTCCGTGTCTTTGCCATACCACCCGTCGGTTCAACTACCTAAGTTTCAGTTCCAGACATTCGGAGGTAAAGTCACCTAGTGGACCTAATTTGTGTTATTCATTCTTGGATATCCCTGATTCAGCTGACTTGTCTAACATTATCAAATTGGCATATTTGAAATAACTTCTGCAAATTGAAGCAAAGAAATGCGTGGAATGTTTGGTTCTGAGAAAGGAAAACTACAAGGGTATATGCGAAATTCTGAAATATAGAATTGAAAAGAAGGAGCAAATTGGTTTTCTCACATACAAGCCCTCTTGCAACTCAGTTCCAACGATAGCGTGTGTCTAGAATATGCGCACATCTACAAGATGAACTGTTAGTTCATATGTGGAGCTTTGAGAAATTGGATGCTGGTGATGAGAACTATGCTGCGGCCCCGACACCACTGATCCTTTCCCGACTCCCTGAAGACATTAGAATGAAGTGTGCAAGACAGAGCGTTTGGAAAGAAGTAAACTTGGAGTGGCTTCTGAAATTTCTGAAAGAAGAAATAGAGTAGAGAGAAAGACCACAATAATTTCATTTCCATAGTACTTCTCATGTAGTGACTGGAGGCATAGCCTCAGAGCTGATAAGCTTACACATGGTCAAGGTGCTAAAGTGCCGCCCAGTAGTCGATAAATTGATCAGTCTGGACCAACGGGTCATGGAAGTGTATCTGATGTTGACCTATTTTACGCATCAAGAGTAGGTCGTCACAGCATTGCTATGCATACCGCTGGTGCCATTGTGAAAAGTTCCAGATGCAATATTCTGGCAACAGTGCTGTTCGATACTGAATCGAACAGGTCTTGCGTGTCCTCATCATTGGTGTTAAAGCATGCTCCTGAGTGGGCGGAGTCTAAGCCGATCAGCTACTCTGCGTTTGGTGCGAGTGAATGTGGAGAAAGTCTCGGAAGCGTTTATCGACTTGAAATGTTTAGTGCCTGTGTGTCAGAGCCTGCTCTTGTAGATGTTGAGGCTGCCGGGGTGCCAGTCATTTCCTCTCCACTGACTCGTCGTTCCATTCCGATAAACCTGCTGACTTCCTTTGTGAACTTAGAGCTGGCTGACCAGCCCCAGGATGGCAAGTCGTTGACGATTGACATTTTGAGTCGGTTGGACAACTGCTGGCAGCTGATGGACACTGGCTGTCTGCGCTCTGATGGTGGCCCTGTTGCCTAGCGGACCGTGGTTTGGTGGATTTTGTCAGGCCCATCTTGTAACGAAGTTAGTTTTCGGGGCATCTAAATCCTCTAAATTCATCCCCCTACCCACTCCGTTCCGGTCCCGACAAGCTTGCAGCACGTACCCTGTGTCCCTCCGTCGCATACCTATCGGCCGACGCCCAGACGAGGTCGGCCAGTGGACATTGCCCGCCCTGGCTTCCGGCCACAGCCACCGCCGTCCCGGTCACAGCCAAGGTGACCCCCAGTACCCCGGCGCGCACCGCCGTCGTCGTCAGATGGTGAATGCCATGTGAAGTGACGTGACATCAGTGGGTGATGTAGGAGCCCTATGGACAGGTGTGTCAATGATGTCTATACCAGCTGCAAGAATGGTTGTTAACCTGAGCACTCAGGAGCTACTTGGCTAGTGGGTCACTTAGCTTGGGCTAAGCCGTTGCTTGAGCTCCTGAGAGAGCTCAGACTGAAGCTTGATTAGCCTCTCGATACTGTCGAGACTAGAGAGTCCGATGACAAAGCAACGCATGCTGATCCCTGGTGTCTTGTAAGACACGCGAATGTTTGTGGAGTACGTATGGAAGAAATCGTTCCCATTGCTCACATTTTTGCATGTTTTTGATGAACCCTGATTGTCCAGGTCATATAATGAACTTTTTTTAAAAGTGTACTTATGTTTTTAGTTGACAGTGCCAACCTGCAGCGACGCCACTTATACAGGAATTCTGGAGCGCGGATAGTGCTCTCCATGGTGGAAGTTCCGGACGCCAATGTCAGTCAGTCAGTCAGTCATGTGTCAAACAAAAAAGTTGGAAAAACTTAGAAATTGTGAGAAGTCAGTTGTGGCCCGACTTTTTTCCCGGATCGTAGATCTGCGCTAGGGGGCACAATTAGTGTTTCATTTACAAAATCTTGATGTGCCTGAGTTCAAATTGAAAAGACACAACTTCTGGCTATCTCGAAATTTTCGAAAAATGACTTTTCGTACTTCAGATTTTAAGTAAAATTGACTTAAGTTGGAAGAAAAGTTTACAAACCAGCTTCCTGAAATTATAACACGATAACACGACATCTATTCTAAACACATTTACTTCCTTATCATATGTCCAAAAATGGAACTTAACCACCACAAAGTTAAAAAAATATTTAAGCATGTTCGATGTTTTCTTAACAACTTTTTAAGTTTTCTCATTTTTGGATACAATGCACTAGTAAAATATGCACTCTGGAAGTGTGCATCCAACTGTTTGAGAAACTTTGATCTAACATGCACCACCACTGCTACAAGAAGTGAAAGGTCAACCTCTATTTTTGTGACGATTCTTGCAAGAAATGGGTTCATATGACCGTCCTAGGTCAACATACGTGCATTGGATCGAAAATCCGAGATAGCATTTATGTGGAGAATTTACGTGCACTACTTTCCACAGACATATTACTTTCAAAAATATTTCAAAAAAACCTTGAAAAACACCAATATGTTTTTGATTCCCAAATTTCGACCATGAAAAAACATTTTTCGAAATTACTTTTACGGTTTTCTTATTCCCTCATGAATTCTTGTTAGGAAAATGACATTGAAACTTTCGAAATTTTCAAAATATTTATTAAAATCCAAAAACATTTTCCCCCCTTTATTTCCAAAACCCGAAGAGGAAATGACAATGTCGCGTATACAGCACCTATAGCTAGGAAAGATCAATCTAATGCTGTATGACTGATTATGATCCCGTAAATATTGCGCGATTTACGGGGCAACGGAAGTACGGGAGATTTTTAGACCAAATCCGAGTGCTCATATGCTCGTATCTCGAAAAGTTATGGTCCGATTTCTTAGTGAATGGCAGATTCGTAATCAGTGCGTTATTCTACGTCTAACACGTTTGCGTAAAACAATTGCTTTGTAAGCTTATGATACGAAAGTGCCTTAAGGCTTTAAGAAAACTGCCTTGGGCGAGATGTTCTGGAGCTATGGGTTTCACTTTCAGAGGGACAAGTTTTCTTTTCCGTCCAACGCACGTTTCAAATGTACGCAGAGAAATTTGGGCCAAAAATATTCTGAAGTTTTTCATATAAAAAATGAGGGGTAAGTTCTGTTGACCCCCCCGAAGAATATTACAAATCGAAGTTTGTGAAATCGATATATCATACGTAAAATTGATGTCTCAACATATTTGTATCCGTGTGAAGCAGTCAGAAAATGAATACTTTTTGAGTGAATCGGTTTTGAAAATCATATTCAAGTTTTTCATCAATTTCTGAGAAAAAAATGTTGAACGTTTTTTCAGATGAGATAAGGCCTCTGTGACTTGTGCGCCCAAACATATTGACTTATTTGACATCCACAAGATAAATGTTCAAGAAGTGTGACGTTGATCACAGGGGTAGTTTTATTAAAATTAGCATGTATCAAGATGCTGCCACCTGGTGAGGGACCACTAGCGCCACCACACGTCCAATGTTGTAACAAAGCCAGGTGAAGACATGCGTGTATATATGACCCTCCTAGGTCAACATGCATGCGTTTGAGCGAAAACCGAGATAGCAGTTCGATAGACAATTAATTGGCGCTACTTTATTCATCTATATTACATTACAAAATATTTTTCAAAACGTATCAGAAATGCAAATATTTAGTTCAGCACTAATTATCACCCACCAAAAACCGGTTCTCACAACTTATTTTGGTCTTTTTTAATGCTCAGATTCACTGGTCGTATGAAAATTGTTTTGAAATTTTCGAAAATTCTAAAGTTTTTCCTCAAAATTCAGTAAGGTTTACCACCTTTTTGTACTATAACTATTAGAGAAAATGGCTATTTCTCATATACAACAGTTAGCCCTTGGTGAGGTCTATCTATTGATGTATAATTTATCATCATTCCGTAAGTGTTTCGGGATTTACGGGGCCTGCGACTTGCAGGATAATTATGTACCAAAATCAGAATTGATAATTACAATCGTAGATTATAGCAAAACTACTGGGTTGATCTTGACAAGCGATACGGCGTTAGATAGCACGCACCGTGGGCTTTTTGATAGGAAAGAACTGTTTAAATTTTCAAAAATTTACCCCCCCAAATTATCTTTTTCTTCAATTTTTGAAATTTTTGAAAATAAACTACAGAAATGGAAAGGCTATGTCAAATATGATCGACAAAATATCACTTCAAGAGTGGTGAAAAGTATTTGATAGTGTGATTCCAATTTCATCTGTCACGACGTATCACATCTGTATGAATTGTAGAAATTGTAGGTCTTATGTGGTGCCACCTATTGGGACTTAGGAATAACTCTGACGCTAGTAGCGCCACCTATATAGAACAGAAACACAACGGGGATAGTGCCGCCTATGCTAGCATGGATTGGAGCTACTAACTGATGTGCTTACTCGATAGTGTGAATGTTAGTGATTGACTGTGATAGACTAACTAGTTATGTTTGATGCTCTGCTCTTTGCTGAAACTTGTGAAAATTGCGTCTAAGTTTTTGGCTAGTTGCTAAAATGAACACTTAATCCTGGATGTCCGCCCCTGCGAACCGAGTCTTATCCCCTACCTACAGCAAGTTACCCATTCCTGTCTTACCACCCGGTGAAGAGAAGAGCTGACTTCATCTGATAATCACGAGATAGTGCCTGACTAACTTGAGTTGGACGCGTCAGTCTGGTTCGAATCGTCACTACTGACTAATCTGCCACAGAGAGCTGACCGCGATCGAGACAGGTGCTGATTCCAGCACTGCCAGCAACTCCGACTAGTGGGACTGACCACACCACTGGTCATACGGAGCTGCGCTTCAGGGCTGCGCTTGCTCACGGCTGGCGCTGTCCGAGGTACGCTGCCATGGCACCCCATGGACCAGGCTACCTGCGCCTGGCTGACTGGTGTTCTCGAGAACTTGAGCGGCATATGCTCGGGTGTGTCAGTGCGGCACACACAGGTGGGCAGGCAATGGGCACATACAGGTGGGCAGGCAATGGGCACATACAGGTGGGCAGGCAATGGGCACACACAGGTGGGCAGGCAATGGGCACATACAGGTGGGCAGGCAATGGGCCAGGCAATGGGCACACACAGGTGGGCAGGCAATGGGCACACACAGGTGGGCAGGCAATGGGCACACACAGGTGGGCAGGCAATGGGCACATACAGGTGGGCAGGATGGGCACAGGTGGGCAGGCAATGGGCACATACAGGTGGGCAGGCAATGGGCACACACAGGTGGGCAGGCAATGGGCACATACAGGTGGGCAGGCAATGGGCACACACAGGTGGGCAGGCAATGGGCACACACAGGTGGGCAGGCAATGGGCACACACAGGTGGGCAGGCAATGGGCACACACAGGTGGGCAGGCAATGGGCACACACAGGTGGGCAGGCAATGGGCACATACAGGTGGGCAGGCAATGGGCACATGGCAGGAAACAGGTGGCAGGCAATGGGCCACCAGGTGGGCAATGGGCACACAGGTGGGCAGGCAATGGGCACATACAGGTGGGCAGGCAATGGGCACATACAGGTGGGCAGGCAATGGGCACACACAGGTGGGCAGGCAATGGGCACATACAGGTGGGCAGGCAATGGGCACACACAGGTGGGCAGGCAATGGCAACAGGTGGGCAGGCAATGGGCACAAACAGGTGGGCAGGCAATGGGCGGCAATGGGCACACACAGGTGGGCAGGCAATGGGCACATACAGGTGGGAGGCAATGGGCACACACAGGTGGGCAGGCAATGGGCACACACAGGTGGGCAGGCAATGGGCACACACAGGTGGGCAGGCAATGGGCACATACAGGTGGGCAGGCAATGGGCACACACAGGTGGGCAGGCAATGGGACACACAAGGTGGGCAGGTGGGCATGGCAATGGGCACATACAGGTGGGCAGGCAATGGGCACATACAGGTGGGCAGGCAATGGGCACATACAGGTGGGCAGGCAATGGGCACACACAGGTGGGCGGCAATGGGCACATACAGGTGGGCGGCAATGGGCACAGGGGCATGGGCACACAGGTGGGCAGGCAATGGGCACATACAGGTGGGCAGGCAATGGGCACACACAGGTGGGCAGGCAATGGGCACACACAGGTAAACACAGGTGGGCAGGCAATGGGCACATACAGGTGGGCAGGCAATGGGCACACACAGGTGGGCAGGCAATGGGCACATACAGGTGGGCAGGCAATGGGCACATACAGGTGGGCAGGCAATGGGCACACACAGGTGGGCAGGCAATGGGCACATACAGGTGGGCAGGCAATGGGCACATACAGGTGGGCAGGCAATGGGCACACACAGGTGGGCAGGCAATGGGCACATGACACAGGTGGGCAGGCAATGGGCACACACAGGTGGGCAGGCAATGGGCACACACAGGTGGGCAGGCAATGGGCACATACAGGTGGGCAGGCAATGGGCACATAGGGCAGGCAATGGGCACACACAGGTGGGCAGGCAATGGGCACACACAGGTGGGCAGGCAATGGGCACATACAGGTGGGCAGGCAATGGGCACATACAGGTGGGCAGGCAATGGGCACACACAGGTGGGCAGGCAATGGGCACATACAGGTGGGCAGGCAATGGGCACACACAGGTGGGCAGGCAATGGGCACATACAGGTGGGCAGGCAATGGGCACATACAGGTGGGCAGGCAATGGGCACACATCAATGGGACAGGTGGGCAGGCAATGGGCACACACAGGTGGGCAGGCAATGGGCACACACAGGTGGGCAGGCAATGGGCACATACAGGTGGGCAGGCAATGGGCACATACAGGTGGGCAGGCAATGGGCACATACAGGTGGGCAGGCAATGGGCACATACAGGTGGGCAGGCAATGGGCACATACAGGTGGGCAGGCAATGGGCACATACAGGTGGGCAGGCAATGGGCACACACAGGTGGGCAGGCAATGGGCACATACAGGTGGGCAGGCAATGGGCACACATACAGGTGGGCAGGCAATGGGCACATACAGGTGGGCAGGCAATGGGCACACATACAGGTGGGCAGGCAATGGGCACACACAGGTGGGCAGGCAATGGGCACACACAGGTGGGCAGGCAATGGGCACACACAGGTGGGCAGGCAATGGGCACACACAGGTGGGCAGGCAATGGGCACATACAGGTGGGCAGGCAATGGGCACATACAGGTGGGCAGGCAATGGGCACACACAGGTGGGCAGGCAATGGGCACATACAGGTGGGCAGGCAATGGGCACACACAGGTGGGCAGGCAATGGGCACATACAGGTGGGCAGGCAATGCCTGGCATCATCTGCCACACTGTGGACAGAATCTTCAGTGAACAACGAACGCTATGGTGATTCAGCACTTCTTCATCCTCGATCTCCGGCAGAATGTTAACTTTGCATTGGCTTTGATTGTATTTGGATGGATTGGATGAGCACCGAATGACACTCGTAGAACTTTATGTACTGATACATTGTGTGATTGTGTTATGGCCGTGATTCGTCTAATGGGATTTAGGGTTCCCCTTGTGTGCGGTACCAAAATCTGTAGAACCTGCGCTGTTATGTAACGAAGTTGGTTTTCGGGGCATCTAAATCCTCTAAATTCATCCGCCCTACCCACTCCGTCCCGATCCCGACAAGCTTGCGGCACGTACCCTGTGTCCCTCCGTCGCATACCTATCGGCCGACGCCCAGACGAGGTCGGCCAGTGGACATTGCCCGCCCTGGCTTCCGGCCACAGCCACCGGCCGTCCCGGTCACAGCCAAGGTGACCCCCAGTACCCCGGCGCGCACCGCCGTCGTCGTCAGATGGTGAATGCCATGTGAAGTGACGTGACGTCAGTGGGTGATGTAGGAGCCCTATGGGCAGGCGTGTCAATGATGTCTGAATGATGATGAATACCAGCTGTCAGTGGGCTGTGGCGAATTGCACGTCGTAATTCGCTAGAGTGTCAGGCGCTGTGTCGCCAGACAGAGGCTACACAGTGCCGCCCCTCTGCCAGTCAGTTGATGTTAAGCAACGTCCTGTGAAATGCTTACAGCTCACTGTCCGACCCCGATACCGCGCCACCCTAACAAAGGCCAGTCTCTGGATGCCAGCAGAGGCGGCTCTGATATCCGACTCTGAGCTGACGTTTGTCAGATGGACAGCGCGAGCCATTGTTCCGACTCGGGGCTCATGCCCGTGCCACGGGTCAGTAGTGACGTGTTGGTCACATGGTAACGACGTACTGTCTGTCACTTCGGACGCGCCGCGAGAGGCACTCGGCATTCTCTCGTCGACGAGCGTTTGAGAAAGGCGGTCGCCCCCGGGCGGTCGCCCCTCGGGCGGGCCCGGCCTGCCCTGCCCTACCCCACACGTTCGGTACTAAGGTACGCTTGGACTCTGTCGGACTCGCTATGTTGGTAGAGATATAGAGTGAGGGTGATTGTTGACCTGTCAAAATGAAGCTATTGTATTAATACCTATATCACGCTGCGCTATTAACCTCCTAAGCATCATGGCGTTGTTCGACTAATAGCTCAATAGAAGTGTTGGCTTTGGAGGTGCGTGTCAAGAGATGAGACCAGAGGTATGAAATTGGAAGCTGCGAGCTGGTGAAATAATTAGCCCGGTGCTATCGCAACGCTGGGGTCCATAGTCTATTCACGTGCCAACAGAAGTTTACCTCAGACAAAGTGGGAAAAATGTCTGATAAAGCTCTGGGGAGAAAAGCTTTCCTACAATCTGGACTTCCCTCAGATAAAGCAACTGTTGTTTGCCATCAGCTGTTGGTAATGACTGGCGTGCGGGAGCCCAGGCTCACAGCTCTCGAACGCCTGACAGCAGAACTGGTTGTCCATTAGTTAAGGTATATAGGCCATCGGGTGGCGCCCCCTCCTAAACTAAACCAAGAACTTTAGGACTGCTTGGCTTCCTTTAATCTGTATTGTTTGAACCCTCACACCCAATGCACGTATTGCTGCTCACATCTCATTCACCTTTGATCTAGAGGGGATCATGATCCTGTTTGACCTATTCCTCCTCCTCCTCGGTGTCCGTAATTGTGTGCAAGCTACAGCCATTGCTGAGTTTCGGCACAAAAGACATCGAGGTGCTGAAGGGTGTTCCCATATTATCTGGCTGTGAACAACTTCCCTCTATTGGTTGGGTAGTGCTGCCAACTATTGAAGAGCCCGAATATATATAGTAGTGAATCCCTACTTGGAACGTAGGTTCATCCGAAATACTCTTCGTGGGAAGCAACAACAAAAATGACTAAATTGAACGACGTCAACGTTACCGCATCGAAAGCCCTGCGACATACTGCACTCTGTACAATAGGACAGCCAAAATGAGAGGCTTACTGGTTAGGAACACAGAAATAGAGGGCATGCAAATGGCGTTGGTGTCGTCCGTCATAATTCCAGTCCCATTTTCTATTATTTTCAGAGAAAGTCCCGTGTGTTCGGTAAGCTTCGCTTACCGAAGTTTGGACACAACGGAGGGCGGATCGTGCGCAGGCCTAGCGTTCTGCCGGCTGAGCTACTGGGTCTGGGGTATGGGCGTCACGCCGCATGCGTGATGGGCACTGGGCCCGGGGCCTGTGGCTCTCCGGACACTATTCAGATATAATCCGCCACTGACACTGACACTGTTCAGTATGAATCTGTCACTGACACTGATCGATCAGATCTGTCACGGAGTGACATTTTACGTGGATGATTTGTTCAGGTTGATCCCTGGAGGGCAAAAAGCTCGTGGCGGTGTTCTTGTTCTGGAGGTGGATGGCAAGTTGAGGATGGAAGCAATGATCCATGTTTCATATATGTTAAAAAGGAGTTTTGACAGGTAAAAAACCTGAACTCTGTTTAATTGTTTCTAACATGGAACATTTATAGCATTAAATTATCTTTCCAAACAGATATAACATCGGTGACGCACTTGTCTATCATCCATCTGTCCTGCATTTGTGACGTAGCATGCGTAAAAAGCCATCATTAGCCGAAGATAACTTTAGGAAATTATGTGACATCCTAAATCTCATATTTCACAGCATTACCTTGTCCATTGCCACGTACCCCATTGTGCATTGAGAGAAGAATGTCGATTGGCAGCCACGAGGGCACCTAATTGCAGGGGCACGTGGAGACATTTTCATCGGGGATACATGTTATGCAGCCGTGCCATTTCTCCAAAGGGCACCCTTCTTACTCTGCGGGGCACGATCGGAAGACAACCGTTTAGGTGGGGGAGCACTGGAGCGTCCTGAGAGGGCGCCTTTTCCAGTCGAAGGGGCTGGAGTCACTATTGGTGTGGGGGGGGGCGCTGCTGGTGCATTCCCCAGATTCTCCCTGGATCCCCCACACTGCTCCATTGATGCCACTTCAAACTAGGTCCGAACAGCGGCTTCCTTTGGAACAAGTCATTTGAGGTAGATAGATAGACCTAGTATTCGGACATATTCGAGTTGTGGCCATGTCCCCAGTCAGAAGTGAATAAATGATCAGATTTGTCGCCCACGATAATTGAAGGGGACAATTTCGTCGCATAAACAAACTTTGTGAGCAGCTAAGATGCTCCTTTCAAACGAAAAGCGGTCGCATTTCAAAAATATCATAGCACCCTTATTTCCTTCTACGACAAATATCGACTAAAGCCTCATCCTTCTATCGACTAAAGCCTCCCCTCGCGTGTCCAAAATCGCTGGCGTCGCTTTGCCCCCGGGCATTTCCAGGTAGCCATTCCTCGACAAAACTAAATTTGTAACTTGCATGACGAATTATTGCCAACGCCAGCCACTTGTCTAGCGAAAACATAGACCTTGGTCGCCGGTGAAATCAGGACTCGCCGGCGGTACCGGCGCTTTCTGTCCAACACCCGCTACGGCGTATTGGCGATCACAACGCTGTCGGATAAGGTGGCGGATTTGACCCCTTCGAGTATATGAAACTGGCGGAGTTCAAGCGACGAAATTAGCCGGGCAGGTGGTACACCAGGGGGACTGTGGTGTGTGAGTTTGCAGTTTATAGATTGTGACCTTGAAGGTCAAATAAGGTCGAACAGCACATTCGCACCATTTCCGTTGTGGCGCCATTGCTGTTTGCTTATTACGCACCACCTACTTCGTGAACCCCTTGTGTATACATTGGTCTTTCGTGGATGAAGGAATTCTGCACGATTTGACATTTTGGTGTTTAAAATTGACGCCGGATTTGGTTGCATAGTGTCATATGTTTAACTTCGGGCGACGTATCTTATAGACCTAATTTATTTATTTATTTATTTATTTCACGATACATGCCCTCGACGTGCAGTGGCTATTATGGACAGTCTGGGTGGGTATAACTCACAGATATTTACAAATAAAGGATAGATTTGTGGTCACTAGTGGGAGATCAGATGCGCAATAAACATTCCTACACCAACATAATACACTACCCATATCACTATCTGCACGACACACATCGTGCTTGCAACACGAGCTATAACCGAGTAATTTATAGAAGTGATAGGAAAGCGATGGCCTAAAGGTGAGTTCATAGTGTACACGCATCCATTGTGTAAGTTTTTTTTATATGACTAGTGTTGTTCGTGGAGATAAGCTAGTGCATGTTTCTTGAAGTTAGGCAGCTTCGGTTGCAGTAGGAAGTTTGTAATAGTAGGAGACAGACGAGTAGAGAAATCTCCTGCGGCCAGCCTCTCTGTGTATGACTGGCAGGTGCAGATGGTCGTCTGCACATGTGTGACGGTTTCGCAGGGTAGAGTTTGCAATGATTTGACCGGCAATGTACATTGAGGACAACGACGGCGCCGACCCTGGATACTTCCTCTACTTCCTGGATAACGGTTTGAAGGTGAACCCGACCAAAACTGAGCTTCTTACTTTCAGATTGCCTCACAATCTTCGTAATATAACCCCGATACGATTGTACTTCAGGGATGCCGTGATAGATGAAAGCCATTCTTGTAAGAACATTGGGGTGACATTTGATCGCCGCATACCGTGGGATTCCCATGTAGCTGTTGTGGTCCGCAAGTGCACTGGGTTCCTTCTAGCCCTAAGCCATCTGCGTCATCATCTGCCGACCAGTACCCTCTTCGCTATAGTCAATAGCCTAGTTGTATCCAATATCCGCTACTGCATATCTGCTTACGGGAACGGGTCGTCATCAAACACCCACAGACTAGACAAGATCATTAACTTCGCCACTAGAGTCGTGTCAGGTCTACGGAAATTTGATCACATTTCTGATGCCCGTAACGAGTCGGGTCTCCTCACCGCAGCTGATCTGTATCTATTTCACAGTCTCACTTTGCTCCACAAGACCATTCTGCCGGGTGAGCCTACGTACACTGCCGGTCAAAGCATTGCAAACTCTACCCTGCGAAACCGTCACACACATGCAGACGACCACCTGCACCTGCCAGCCATACACAGAGAGGCTGGCAGAAGATTTATCTACTCGTCTGTCTTCCACTATAACAAACTTTCGACTGAAACAAAAACATCGAGGCTGTCTAACTTCAAGAAACATGCATTTGCGTATCTACACGAACAACACTAGTCATACAAAAAACTTACACAATGGATATGTGTACACTAGGGTATGTCGCCTGAACGGTTTTTCTTATGCATAGTAGAATTATCGTGCAGATCACCTTAAAAAACCCTGTGGTCGAAGCCAAATCGAAATCAAACAATAAACAAAATATGCGACAGGCCGATAAAGAAACAAATTTGCCGGGCCCCCGGCGTTGAAGTCTCCAGTGATGGCGCTCCGTTGCGATTGGCATCTAACACCACGCGTCGGCCGCCGTCGGAGCGCCGCCGCGGCGCTGTGACGAAAAAGGCGGCAGTCGGTGCTATGGATGACTTATGAATGGATTCTGGTAATTCAAAAACAGATCAGGGGAGCCGGGATATATCTGATTGTTAAGATTAAACTTCACTGAAGGACTGATCGCTCCACTTTCCTTTGTCTATCCTCCACCTTTCACAGTGCTATGAATCATGATTCGAATAAATTGCGTACGCACTAACGACACTAAATAGCTTCGCATGCCACACATCCCTGTTTTATTGGTCAATCCAAGTCTCCTGTTCCTTTTCGTTACTCAAGTTTCAAGGGAAACTGGGATTATCAGCAGTAGGGACAACCTATTAACGAGGGCGACACGAGCCGGCGGCGATCGTCGCATGGCGCGGGGGAGGGGCTGGGATGGGGCGGGAGACGGCCGGCGCACGGTGAGGGTAGAGAACACAAAGAGCGAGACAGGGCAGGGGAAGGGAGGGGGAGACAGGGGAGGGGAGGACCGCCGAGACAAGGCAGTCGGCGGCGGAGACCCGGCGGGACGGCCCGAAAAAGTGTGGTTTGGTGTCTGCAAGTTGTGCCCACTGCCTGTGAAGTCTGATATTACCTACGTCGGTGTGATCAGGGTAAGAGTTCGAACATGAAGACCCGCGCTTCCACCAAAGGGCTTTTTGTTCCTTCTGAACTAAAAACAAACCGACTGCCCACGATAATTGACGTTCTGAATTACTTGAGTAAAGTGAATAGAGACTCACACGTTGCGAACAAAAGGTTGAAAGAGAGGCTAGCACCACATATAAAGTTTGTCGCGGAAAGTGTGATGAAAATGTGGTGCTGCAAAGGAGTACCAATTGTTGGAAGGCCCGAGTCGAACATATGGTTCGTGAATGCCGCGATCACTACTTGCGATACATGAAAACTGCTGGAAAGAAGTCGGCATCACCAGGTGTACGTCCGTCCGGTGATGAGTGGTTTGGAAAATTGTTTGATATAGCCCGCTGCAAATGTGCTGATATCAATAGCTGCAAATGTGCGATGGCCGACAAAGTGCCACGAGTGGAGTTTCCCTTTGTCCAAGACCAGAGAGGACCTCGCCAAATGTAAATCGTCACCGCAGATATCCGTGAAACCACTCGTCGACGCGCCATGGACGAAAGGAGGCGTGTGACCGCCGAGAGAGTCACATCACCACAACCGGGACCTTCTGGAATGGCCCAGCTAGATTCTAATTCAGACCAAGATTCCGCCACACATTCATCATCGCTCACATCTGTAGTCAATGAGTCAGAGTATATGGTGAACAGTAACACAGACGAACTGCTAAATACGGCTCCAGCAGCAGATCGGTACGGAGTGTCTAATCATGCGTGTGCTGCGATCATAAACGGTTTCCGAGTGGACATTGGTCGGATCACTTCTGACGATATGGACTGCATAGTGGATAGCAAAAAAGTATGGCGAGCAAGGGATCGGATTAGAAGAGAGGTAGTAGCCCAGAGCCATGAGGATCATGCAGGTCGTGTATCTGGTCTCTACTTCGACGGTAGAAAAGACGACACGCTTATGACAGCCAGTTCAAAGAAGACGGGAGAGCACATTGTGGTTGCATCCGAGCCAGACAGTGGATATTTAGGACATTTTACCCCACAGACTGGGAAAGCGGAGGACATTTTTCAGGACCTGAACGCCGTGGCATATGAGTTTGGTGCGGATGTTTCTGTGCTTGGCTGTGACTAAGTTCAGATCAGGCTATTCTGTACAGTCTGGCGCGTAGTGTCCAGACGTATCTCAGATAGAACTGCGAAAATGAAGATCGGTCCACTAAACCACTCCAGGTGGCTGACTCTGGCGGCGCGAATTCTCCGGCTCTACATATCAACCGAACAGTCATCAGACAGTCTGAGAATGCTAGCGAAGTTCATCGTGTGCCACTATACTACCATGTGGTTCTGCATCAAGAAGAACTGGAAATGTTCTGACGGTCCTAGCAATGCGCTGCACAGCGTGCAACTTCTCAAAAGTTTGCGACCTGAGATAGCGGCCATGGTGCAGCCGGTAATACAGCGCAACAGCTACTGGTGTCACCCTGAGGCAGTACTGCTAGCAATGGCAGCGGGCCAAGATCAAGCCACACGGGAAAGGGCGGTCACTCAAATCCAGCAGTGTCGCAGAACTCAAGTCGATAGTGATACTGACGAAGTGCGGAAGTTCAAGCTTCCAAAAGTGAATATGGGGGCAAACAGCATCATGGAGCTGATTGATTGGTGTAATGAGGCGATAACCGAGCCGCCCTTGACGCAACAACTGTCCGATGATGACTTACTAGACATCATCGCGAGTCCTCTCGAAGTACCGCCATACCCCGTGCACAGTCAGACGGTGGAACGGATGGTGAAAGTGGTGACCGAGGCGTCTTTGAAGGTAATTGGTGAAGAGGCCCGCCACGGTTACATTGTGGCGAAGTTGAAACACAGGTCAGCAATGCCAGTGCTCAGCAGCAAAAAGGATTTCATGTCGGGTTTTCTGTCGAGCATGTAGACAAGTAGTACAGTTATAAAATGATAGTTCGTACAAAAAAAATGTGGCCGCTCGTACAAAAGGTAACGTCGCTGTATGCCCCTCTCCTTCGGTTGTAGTGGAACGGAGCATGATGCCGATTTCGCCTGGTCTATTTGTCATAACAATAAGATATCAAAAGTTTCAGAATTATTTCATTGGTCTTCGATGTAAACAGACGAGGAATTTTGAAGATGTTCAAGCTTTCAAAAGTGAAAATATTAGCATTATACGCCGATAGACCTACTGATTGAAAATGGAACGAACAAGCGACGTAAAGTGAACCTTTCTTTCATGCGTTAGATATCCAGGCAACTTATTAAGCGACTGGTGCTTAACAAAAGCCTTTTACCCCACTAAACACTTTCATTGAGTTTTATTAATGAGCTTCATCACCAGAATCCATTCATCAGTCATCCACAGCACCGACGCCGCCTTTTTCGTCACAGCGCCGCGGCGGCGCTCCGACGGCGGCCGACGCGTGGTGTTAGATGCCAATCGCAACGGAGCGCCATCACTGGAGACTTGAACGCCGGGCGCCCGGCAAATTTGTTTCTTTATCGGCCTGTCGCATATTTTGTTTATTGTTTGATTTCGATTTGGTTTCGACCACAGGTTTTTTTTAGGTGATCTGCACGATAATTTCACTAAGCAAAGTGCAATTTCTAAAAAAAGGTACTTCGTGAAACACCCTAGTGCACACCATGAAGTCACCTTTAGGCCATCGCTTTCCTATCACTTCTACAAACCACTCGTATATAACTCGTGTTGCAAGCAGTCGCGCACCAAGGATTTTCCCATAGGCGGGGGGGCGGACCAAAAAGGGAACTTGACCGGCTCCAAAAGGATACTTTGCGGCCCGGGGCACACTGGAAGGTTCGTCGGCTGGGGGAGGGGGGTACAAATATCGTAGATTTACGATACAAATATCGTAAATCTAAAGGCGTATCGAAAAGCTAGAGACACTGTGAAGCAAAAAAACCAGAGCAGCAAAGCGACCAAAAGAACTGGATTTAGCTATGAATTGTAATGGGAACAGTAAAAAGTTCTTTAGTTTCTACAAGCTGAGTAAAGGTTCTAGCACAATTGGTCCACTGGAAGTAAATGGGACTACATTGGGTGAGGATAGTGATATAGTTGAAGAGCTGAGCAAGCAGTTTAAATCAGTGTTTACATTAGAAGATATGACGAATCTGCCGACGGTACACCATAGTTCAGTGACGAGTGATCTGATAAATGATGTTGATTTCATTAATAGTTATGTTGCTTACAATCATATCAGAAAAATGAAGCCAAAGAAGGCAGCAGGACCTGATGAAATTTATGCTAAGGTATTGTGGGAAGCTGAAAAGGAACTGGCATTTCCACTTACTACAATATTTTGTAGATCAGTTTCACAAAATGAAATTCCAACAGATTGGAAAAGGGCAAATATAGTTCCTATTTTCAAGAAAGGAGAAAGAGAAGAGGGAAAGTTGAAAACTATAGGCCAGTAAGTCTCACATCCCTAGTCTGCAAGGTACTCGAATCAATTGTCAAGGATAGAATAGTTAGTTATCTGGATGGAAACAAATTGATTCAAGATACTCAACATGGATTTAGAAAAGGACGATCGTGTCTCACAAATCTTTTGGACTTTTTTAACTTTGCCACAGAACAATTTGATCAGGGAAATCAGGTTGATGTAGCATATCTTGACTTTAGTAAGGCCTTTGACAAGGTACCCCATAAACGGTTAATGATACAACTTCAGGCCCATGGTATTGCAGGTGGCATCTTAAAAGGGATACAGTTGTGGGTTTCAGGTAAACAGCAAATAGTGATGCTAAATGGTACAAAGTCATCATGGCAAAATGTTCTTAATGGAGTCCCCCAGGGGTCAGTACTGTGGCCACTACTGTTCATTATATATGTAAATAACATTGAAAGTGGCATAAGCAGTAAAGTTTTTAAATTTGCGGATGATTTGAAGGTCTTCAGGGCAATAACAGGTCAAAATGAGCATATCTCGCTGAAAAAAGACTTAGACGAACTTGTGAAGTAGTCCGAAGAATGGCAAATGAAATATAACTTTGATAAGTGCAAAATCATCCATGTAGGTAAGCAGCATATGAAGGCTCCATACTTGATGGGTGGCCAAGTGCTATCAGTGACTCAACAGGAGAAGGATTTAGGTGTTATTCTAAACACAAAATTGGGGGCATCAGAACAGACCAAAGAAGCCAGAAAGAAGGCACTGATAATCCTTGGGGCAATCAATAGGAATGTAATATATATTACATTCCATGATACATGATGACTTCCTCACTTATATATATATATATAAGTGAGGAAGTCATCAGGAAGCATTACTGTGCATATGTCAGGCAACATTTGGAATGCCGCATCCAAGCTTGATCTCCTAGCTATGAAAAAGATTGTTGGCTTTTAGAGAGAGTACAAAAGAGGGCTACAAAATGGTTAATGGTATAAGCAACCTGGAATATGAGGAAAGATTGAAAAAATTGAATATGTTTTCAATTAGATATAGAAGGCTGAGAGGAGATCTCATCGAGGTCTTTAAATTTGTCCATGGTCTGGAGAGAGGATATCTTGGGGAAATGTTTTAATTTAACAGAAAGGATGCAATTAGAGGCCATGAATTCAAAATTAAAGTTAACCAGAGCAGAACAAGGTTAAGACAGACTTTCTTCACCAACAGCGTAGTAGAACACTGGAACCAGCTGCCAGAAACCATTGTCAGTAGCAGCACATTGAACATCTTTAAAAACAGCATAGACAATCATTATAAGAATAGAAGCCTTGCTTTTCAGTAATACAGGGAGGGCTGATTGACATATTTGGTGGGCAACTGGTTGAGTGTACAGAGTGCAACCAAGAAGGGCCCTTGTGGCTTATAGTTGCGCTAATCTGTTATGTCTTTATGTCTTTATGATTCTGACAGCACTGTGTCATATCTCCGAAGTACATTAACACTTCTCCTAAAAAACACCTTTTAGGAGCCCGCGAGCTGGCTGGCCTCGTCCAGCTCTGTGACCTTTCATGACCGTGAAACAAAGCTATTATGTCCAAAAGTCTGCTGCGTAGTTCCCTACCATCAGCCGTATCTTGATGATGGTGTCGCTGCTGGTGGAGAAGGGGAGGAGAGATAGAGATCAAACTCGACAATTTGGCAACTGGTGCTGGGGAACGATTTCACTCCACCTGTGCCTCCGTTAACAGATATTGGGTGTGTAGGTAATATTGTGGATCCTATAGGTCATGCTGGTTCCGTGACAAATAACCAGGTGACGTGATGGCTTCTGGTGCTGACAGCACCAGTTCACCACCTCCACACTGCAGCCACGGCTCTGCAGCCGACAGTCTGCTGACAGCATCACATAGTGCCTTCGCTTCACTTCCGCCACGGTGCCCATGTCCCGTGCAGAGTTCACGACAGGATCGCCGCCGCTAAAAGCTTTTTTTGCCGTCTTAAATCACGTGACGGCGATTGTCTATCGATGCCAGGGTCCCGCTGAGAGTCCAGTGGTCTGAAGACGTCTGATGCCAGGGCCCGCTGAGAGTCCAGTGCGCACATCTGAAGACGTCTGTTGCCAGGGCCCCGCTGAGAGTCCAGTGGTCTGAAGACGTCTGTTGCCAGGGCCCCGCTGAGAGTCCAGTGGTCTGAAGACGTCTGTTGCCAGGGTCCCGCTGAGAGTCCAGTGGTCTGAAGACGTCTGTTGCCAGGGCCCCGCTGAGAGTCCAGTGGTCTGAAGACGTCTGTTGCCAGGGTCCCGCTGAGAGTCCAGTGGTCTGAAGACGTCTGTTGCCAGGGTCCCGCTGAGAGTCCAGTGGTCTGGAGACGTCTGTTGCCAGGGCCCCGCTGAGAGTCCAGTGGTCTGAAGACGTTTGATGCCAGGGCCCCGCTGAGAGTCCAGTGGTCTGAAGACGTCTGATGCCAGGGCCCCGCTGAGAGTCCAGTGGTCTGAAAACGTCTGTTGCCAGGGTCCCGCTGAGAGTCCAGTGGTCTGAAGACGTCTGTTGCCAGGGTACCGCTGAGAGTCCAGTGCGCACGTCTGAAGACGTCTGTTGCCAGGGCCCCGCTGAGAGCCCAGTGGTCTGAAGACGTCTGTTGCCAGGGCCCCGCTGAGAGTCCAGTGGTCTGAAGACGTGTGTTGCCAGGGCCCCGCTCAGAGTCCAGTGGTCTAAAGACGTCTGTTGCCAGGGTCCCGCTGAGAGTCCAGTGCGCACGTCTGAAGACGTCTGTTGCCAGGGCCCCGCTGAGAGTCCAGTGGTCTGAAGACGTCTGTTGCCAGGGCCCCGCTGAGAGTCCAGTGGTCTGAAGACGTCTGTTGCCAGGGTCCCGCTGAGAGTCCAGTGCGCACGTCTGAAGACGTCTGTTGCCAGGGCCCCGCTGAGAGTCCAGTGGTCTGAAGACGTCTGTTGCCAGGGTCCCGCTGAGAGTCCAGTGCGCACGTCTGAAGACGTCTGTTGCCAGGGCCCCGCTGAGAGTCCAGTGGTCTAAAGACGTCTGATGCCAGGGCCCCGCTGAGAGTCCAGTGCGCACATCTGAAGACGTCTGATGCCAGGGCCCCGCTGAGAGTCCAGTGGTCTGAAGACGTCTGTTGCCAGGGCCCCGCTGAGAGTCCAGTGGTCTGAAGACGTCTGTTGCCAGGGCCCCGCTGAGAGTCCAGTGGTCTGAAGACGTCTGTTGCCAGGGCCCCGCTGAGAGTCCAGTGGTCTGAAGACGTCTGTTGCCAGGGCCCCGCTGAGAGTCCAGTGGCGTCTGAAGACGTCTGTTGCCAGGGCCCCGCTGAGAGTCCAGTGGTCTGAAGACGTCTGTTGCCAGGGCCCCGCTGAGAGTCCAGTGCGCGTCTGAAGACGTCTGTTGCCAGGGCCCCGCTGAGAGTCCAGTGGTCTGAAGACGTCTGTTGCCAGGGCCCCGCTGAGAGTCCAGTGCGTCTGAAGACGTCTGTTGCCAGGGCCCCGCTGAGAGTCCAGTGGTCTGAAGACGTCTGTTGCCAGGGCCCCGCTGAGAGTCCAGTGGTCTGAAGACGTCTGTTGCCAGGGCCCCGCTGAGAGTCCAGTGGTCTGAAGACGTCTGTTGCCAGGGCCCCGCTGAGAGTCCAGTGGTCTGAAGACGTCTGTTGCCAGGGCCCCGCTGAGAGTCCAGTGGTCTGAAGACGTCTGTTGCCAGGGCCCCGCTGAGAGTCCAGTGCGCACGTCTGAAGACGTCTGTTGCCAAGGCCCCCTGAGAGTCCAGTGGTCTGAAGACGTCTGTTGCCAGGGTCCCGCTGAAAGTCCAGTGGCACGTCTGAAGACGTCTGTTGCCAGGGTCCCGCTGAGAGTCCAGTGGTCTGAAGACGTCTGTTGCCAGGGCCCCGCTGAGAGTCCAGTGGTCTGAAGACGTCTGTTGCCGCGAATGGGCGGCGTTATGAGATGGTGTCAGACGGTGTCAGACGGTGTCAGACGGTGTCAGTGCCAAGTGTACCGATCTGAGTGACGTGGCAGCTGTCCTGCGCAGACGCGCTGGCGGTTGTGCTCTGCTCTGGCCGGGTCAGGTCAGGTCGGCCATGTCCTGCTCTGCTCTGCTCTGGCTTGGTCTGATCTGGTCTGGGCGATGACATACCCCTCCTGTTGCTGAGAAGCAACGCCACGATGACATACACCGCAGAACTATACGCAATTTATTTAGCGTACTCAATTATCTACAACACCAACACGAAACACAACATTGTCGCCACTGACGGAAAAGCAGGCCTACAAAGCATTACACCGTACACTGCAGTCAAACACCTCATCATACCAACAACACTTCTCATTCACAATGAAATCATCCCCGACCAACAACCAATGCTTCGTTGGATACCAACCAACAACCAATGCTTCGTTGGATACCGAGCTATGCAACCATCGTCGGCGACTCGACAACGCGAGAAAACACATCACAGACTACTGCAACACAAACAACATCGCACTAATCATTGCCACTCTCCTGAATGACGACCATCCAACACTACACGAGTGCATCTTTGACTTCCTCAACTGCACTGAGACTGGCCGCGACCATCTGCCTGCCGTCCACTGAGGCCTGCTGAGCACCCCTGCTGAGCACCCCTGCTGAGCTTGTCCTAGAAACGCATGGGAAATCACCTCGAAAAGTGTTCCGGATCAGTCGCAATAAATGTAAGCGAACCCTTGAAAATACGCGCACTTCTGCACAGATTGTTTGGAATTGTGAGTGGGCAGGTGGTAGTGGTGGGCCACGTGTTGCTGGGCACCCGTCCTATTATACCACCGCGGTGGTATAATAGTCCGACAGTTGACCGGTGCACCGGCCAACTGTCGGACTATTATACCCTATTATACCACCGCGGTGGTATAATAGTCCGACAGTTGGCCGGTGCACCGGCCAACTGTCGGACAGCAGCAACATGGACACTTCTCTGGTGGAAGCGCCCGCACCTCGAATCCCGCCTATTCCCCGGAGCATAGTTGTATGCATGGGTGTTGTTTTATATACCATTGAGGTGCAAGTGCCAACTCAATTTTGGCTTCGACCTCCCCCTCCCCAATATAAAAAATCAACTTTTTGTATGGGACCCTATGAACTGTGTCCCTCCAATCCCTTTGGACCTGGCCATTTCCTCCATGTATCCCTCCACCCCACCCCACCCCACCCGCCACCAAAACAAATGGAGACATTATTACCTTTGTTCCCATGCAATTTGCCCGAAGCAGCTGACGCGCCAAGAAGTCCCAACGATAATAGTTCTATTTCCTTGGTGTATTTGTCGCGAACACTGTTCAGTCGCTACATCGTAGCAAACCGGCAGCAGGGCGTTCAGTTCTCTGAATGTGCCAAGTCGCCCGACCAGTTTACGTCTCAGTTTGCCTGGCATTGCACAAACTGACGAAAGTGGCAGGTTTAGCATATTTGGGTGGCGACAGTCGGGGCACCGACTGTCACCGGTTTTGGCAAACTTTGAACATAGAAAGAATCATAGAATTCATGAAAAAATAATCATAAAGGATTGCTTCGTATGGTGTTCGACGAGAGCTCGCTTTCTGAGGCCGGGCGATGCACTATGTTGCAGCCATTGGGCCACTTTTGGGTGGATATGCCCAATGAATTACCCGACTTAGCTCAGGAGTATCGAAGTGTGTTATGAAAAAGTATGCCACATTTTTTATGAATTGGGTAGTTATAAATTACGTACACCTGAGCAGTATAATAATAAAGCCGCCATCGCAGCATTCCCAATGACAAACCCTGATCAATCAACAATTATGTGTTGTTTACTAAAATACTCACAGTTCTGCCAAAGCCGAAAACCGAACCCACCAGATTGGCCCAATTCCTCTTGTCCCAAATCCATAGCTATAAGACAAGACCTTCCGTGAGTTGAACCTCGTGAGTCCTCAACATGCTGAACAGGCGCTATATTCAGCCTTAGGAACATCACGTGCTTCCCTTTCAACCCAGGAGAAGCTCAGCGTAGCGGGCGAGGCCGGGCTTCGCCTAGCCTGACGTAACTTATATGTATATATATATATATTATATATATAACATAAAACCTTTCCACCTGCCAAATTGTCAACTTAGAAAGGTACGAAACCTTAATATATACGCTGCAGTGTTTCTTTTTAAGGGCATATTCCGATATAGCAGAGCAAAAAGCAAGTGTGCCAGTTTACGTGCTGCCGTGCCGTGGCGCTGCCGCAGACAGTGACTACGGAGCTGCAACGTCTGGACTGTGACTACGGAGCTGCAACGTCTGGACTGTGACTACGGAGCTGCAACGTCTGGACTGTGACTACGGAGCTGCAACGTCTGGACTGTGACTACGGAGCTGCAACGTCTGGACTGTGACTACGGAGCTGCAACGTCTGGACTGTGACTACGGAGCTGCAACGTCTGGACTGTGACTACGGAGCTGCAACGTCTGGACTGTGACTACGGAGCTGCAACGTCTGGACTGTGACTACGGAGCTGCAACGTCTGGACAGTGACTACGGAGCTGCAACATCTGGACAGTGACTACGGAACTGCAACGTCTGGACAGTGACTACGGAGCTGCAACGTCTGGACAGTGACTACGGAGCTGCAACGTCTGGACTGTGACTACGGAGCTGCAACGTTTGGACTGTGACTACGGAGCTGCAACGTTTGGACTGTGACTACGGAGCTGCAACGTTTGGACTGTGACTACGGAGCTGCAACGTTTGGACTGTGACTACGGAGCTGCAACGTCTGGACCTGCGCTCCCGTCGACGGCTGTCCCAGCTCCAAATCTCCCGTGCCGCGGGCGTGTGATGGTCGCCGGACGCAGAGCGGCGCCGACGCTGTCTGCCGCTGCAGGGTCTGGAAGCCCAGTTCCGGGACGACGCAGTTCGCCTGGTCCATCTGTCGTCTTACTTGCCGGAGGCATCGTCTCCTGCATAGGCTCCTGCACCTGCGACGGCCGGCTTCGGCAGCAGAAGGCGTAGCGGTCACGCAGCTCTTTGTTGTAGAAGCCGAAAAACCATCCGTCCATCGAGAACAGGGTGATCGACATCACCATTCCGAGTGACTTGAGATGTTTGGGCACGCTGCCACCCATCAGCTGGATAACGGAGATGACGTTGCTGGGCATTTGGAAGCCCAGGCTGATGCCGGTGACCTTGAGGATTCCCCAGTAGGCGCGCGTGTCACCAGATTCTGCCGACAGTCCGACGGTGCGGAGCTGATGGTTGATGGCGCGGGAGTGACGCACCACCACACGGCAGATGAAGACGTTGACGGCAATGATGATCATGTTGACGCACGTGTTCGTGCCCGTGGCGACAATCTGAATGTGTATCGGAACCAGGTCGAGGAACTTACAGCTGGCCAGGTCTGTGACGCTGCCCTGCAGCACGTGCCAGCGGACGGTGGCGATGGCGATGCCTGCGCCGAACACTGCGCCGTACACCCACGGCAAGGCGAGCAGTGTGTACATGCGCCACCCGCTCAGCAGCGACGGGTAGCGCATGCTGTAGACGATGGTGAAGAGCCGCTCCAGACTGACGATCAGCAGTGACACTGAGCAGCCGTTGCCCATGCCGATGTTGACGCCCTGGATGGCTGCACATACAGGCACAGACGCCAGTCCGCCAGTGATGTTGAACAAGCCGGTCACGCCGCACAAGAACAGAAAGACGGTCTCGTTCAGCGACAGGTTGGCGATGGTCTGGAACATGGGCTGTCGGCGGAGGTTGGGCGACGTCAGGATCGACAGCACCGGCACTGAAGAGCTGAGCGCGCCAAGAAATCCCACCACGGCCGAGCCCATGGGCATCAGCTGCCCGCTCATGTTGACCCAGTTTGCCGGAGACTGGGAGCGATTCCGCAGACAAGGGTGCCTGATGTGCTATAAGTGTCGACTTCAGAGACTTTGGCTGGCAAGACGTTTGAAAATCTTTGGGGGCTTTTTGTTAGGAAGCCTTTAAGTGTATATTTGGGTTCTGAGATGCCGGTACCGCAGATGAGTTGATGCGTTTTCCGTCCGGGCCTTTAGTGTCCACCTGGCTACCGCTCGTAGACTTTAGTACCGACCTCGGATTTCGACTGACTGGAGATGCATTCGGCTTCCGACCTGATCTGGAATCTGAAGACTCACTGTCCCAGAGCGCTGTCGTCCTGTCTTCGCTTGTATATTTCCTGACAACGGCTGGCTCTGGTGAGCTTGCTCTGTTGTCAAAAAAGATTCGGACTCCGGCCTCTCACCAAAATTGACTCACCCGGATTGGATCAGTCACTGTCAGGCGTCCGGAACGGTCTGAAACTGGTTTCCATATAAAGCACGCGGCTACTGCAATCTTTTATATAGTCCTACCGTTGTCATGGATACGCAATCCCCTGCTGTGATGCCGTATTTGCGAGAGGAGGCTTCTGCTGAACAGTGAATTAGGTAGCGGACTGCGGCGACGTAACGACCTTCGTCCCGATGTCACGATATCCCGATGTCACGATGTCCCGATGTCGCGATGTCCCGATGTCACGATGTCCCGATGTCGCGATCCTAAACTGACCGATTTTTTCTCGCTGGGAAGAGAAATCGATTTTGAACGGCATGCTCCACAGTTCTATAAAGCAGGCTGAAAACACGGCGTGACAGAGGACGCAGGTGTTAAACGGTACAACACTGAGATAAATTTCGACTGCTACATTTCGCAACCGACACTATGTCTGACGTCATTCTATAGTCAATCAAAAGATCGTTCAAGTCATGTGAGAACATAGGATATTCCCTTAATAGTAATATGGATTGAAGACTTTAAAGCACCCGCTCAATCATTCAGTCAGCAGAAAGGTGCCCCAACCACTCCACATGGGATATACACTTCTTAGAAATATACCTCAACCTTCTCAAGCATTCACTAAAATCGTCTAAGATGAACAACTTGGTTTCAGCAAGCGCAGCCTTGCCCAAGCATCATATAGTGATTCCTGTTGATGCAACTCATGAAAACGCGCGAGTATGTGTAAATGAGCACATTTTTGAAAAGGAATACTTCACAAATAGTTGGCCAGGAACCACCTTTGACCGAAATACGGTACAAACCTTTCGATGAAGCAGGTGCTATCTCGGTGTTTATTTTTTCAAGAGTACATAACCTCAATTTAACTGATTCTATGCACCTGAAGAACGAAGCCCAGCGTCCCTCAACATACCCACTTCTCATCCACCGCTGGAACGAAAATGAACTCTATGCTTCGAAATTTTCGATGCAATAACCCGAACATAGTCAGCATGTCTTCCGACAATTTTTTTAACTGAATTCAAAGAATCTGTCGAAGCGGAAAGCAACAAAATGCAAGCGATTTTCAGCTGTGTCATCTAGACCTGCATTTCACCTAAATATCGTTTGGAAATTACCTGAGACTATTCATATATCCTCTAATCATCCATGTAGTAGATTGGGTCCCGTATACCATCAAGGGCACAAACCCCGGCAGTCATCCATGTACTACGTATGCCTAGTATGCTAAACGTTCACTTGGACAAACGTGCATATCGCATCGCCTTCCTTTACTCACTGTACACCGCATTGAAACGAAGTTAGGAAAGGGCAGGGTAGGCTAGATTAAATGATGTCTGGTTCGTTAGATCATGGGTATATATATATATATATACATATATATATATATAAATATATATATATACATATATGATATATATATATATATATATATATATATATATATATATATATATATATATATATATATATATATATATATATATATATATATATATATATATATATTGCGTGAGACGAAATGTACGACCCTCAATATACCAGGAGGTGCTGGGTTTATTCAACATCAAAAGTAGCGTTGGCCTCCTGATGATGGCCCTTGGCCGAAACGTTGAGTAATATAGCATGATCCCTAACGCTACTTTTGATGTTGAGTAAACCCAGCACCTCCTGGTATATTGAGGGTCGTACATTTCGTCTCACGCAATGTCTAAAACCCAGGAGCATCTAAGAGCCATTCTTCGTTGTATTAAACAATTATATATATATATATATATATATATATATATATATATATATATATATATATATATATATATATATATATATATGCATATATATATATATATATCATATATATATATATATATATATATATATATATATATACATTGATGCCAAATTTGGATAGGTTTGAGTGGAAATGAAAAAAATGGCCACCGAAGGATCAGCTTAGCCTTTGTCCTTGACAAATAATTCGATTGCTTAGCTTTCTGATACTGCATTGCAAGCCACGTCGAAAGACGCCCATTTTATGGAAATTGAAGCGATAACAACCGAACCTCACGTTCTGTCGATAGGGCTTTAATATCGCCATCTAATAAATGAAGCTAACTTTTAGACCTAGAAGCTTGACCTTGAGATGTAACGATTTGAAATGTTGCAGGATGGTTCCCCACATGCTATTGCTTGCTTGATGTATATATATATATATATATATATATATATATATATATATATATATATATATATATATATATATACATATATATATATATATATATATATATATATATATATATATATATATATATATATATATATATATATATATATATATATATATATATATATATATATATATTGTGGTATCAGGCAGGTGATATTTCTAAATAATATCGACGGGTCAAAGCTGATTTCTTCGGTCGCCTCATCATATTTTTGTGTTCTTCGCCCAAGCCTGCCCAGATCCACTATCAAGCGACAGCCCGTCGTGAACCCTCGAGAAACATTTTTAAAGCGGGATACGTGCAAGTCAAACCCAAAGGTCGAAGGCTAGTTGGAATTTTTCGAAGCCCTCACAATTCGTCGTTCAGTTCGTATTCTTCAATTGGTTCAATTTCCACCAGCTGTGTCTCATTCGATGTGACTTGTGCCGTATCATAATGATGCCAAATATACCCAATTTCTAAGGTAAAAGGTCAAACCGACTTCTTTGGTCGCCTCGCATTTTTCTTCTTCACCATAACCTACCCACATCTTGTACCAAGCAATAGCCCGTGGTGCACCTCGAGTAGCATTGCAAACCGGGACATGTCAATGTCAAGCCACAAGACCGAAGGCTAGCTTAGACTCTTGGAAGTCCTCGCGCCTCGTCGCTATGTCTTCAAGTTTCATTAAGTGGAGTCATTCGTCGTGCCGTGCGGTACTCTAGCAAACTGTTCAGAAATCGCATTAATTTTCGAAGTTAAAGGTCGAACTCATTTCTCCGGTCGCCCCGCATTTCCTCGTTTTCTCCAAAAGCTACCCATGCTTGGTATCAAAAGAAAGCCCGTGGGCAACCCTCTAGTAACATTTCAACTCGGGTACATGTCAGATCAAGCCTCAAGGTCGAAGGTTAGTATAATTTTCAGAGTCCTCGCGTTTCGTGGCTATGGCTTCAATTTAAATTTTGTGGGTGTCCTTCGACGTGGCTCACCATGCGGTATCAGAATGTCGATACATCGAAATAATTTCAAAAGATGTTGAAGGTCCGCCATGTGTACAATGATTGAGTGTAACGTGAATATATGGGTTAAATCCATTTTTCTTCCAGCCATAATGATAGCAAGCATTCGAATCCTATACGACCAGAGGCTCCCGCAAGAAATCTACCTAACTTGATCGGACGATGCTCTCATCGTTGTTCTGTTTACTTACACTGCCACACTGCTGCGCCGGATATATAAAATATATAACTTTTTTTCTCAACTTGTCCGCTTTACCGTTCATGGTTCAACAGAAGGTGCCACATTTGCAAGAGAAGCCACACGTGAATGCGCACAATTGCATAACCAGCCGGAGTCCGTAACCCCGAGAGTGCAATGCTGCAATCAGGGGTACACCCAGGAATTGCCACGGGGCACTTGTTTGAAGGGGAGCCATTTTTTTTTAGTGGCGTTGTTGCGAAAGCACCTGGAGGGGTGCCTCTGGCTGCAAAATTCGAGGGGGCGGGTTGCACTCGGATTTTCCTGAAAAGCGGCATTTTCTTTCAAGGGGGTGCCTTTATGTTTCATAAGGGCGCCTCTGGCTGAAAAATTCGAGCGGGTACACTGGAAACTCTTCAAACTCTTCAGAGGGGCACCTTTGCATGGCATGAGGGACGCCACCTTCCATGTGGGGATGTATGCCCTCAGTGCTACACCCTTTATCCGCACTGCTTTATACCTTCATCGAATTGTGTGCCCGTAAAACAGGAATGCATGGGAAGGTAATTGTATGTCCATATTTGCTACCATAAAATCATAGTCCAATATTTTATGTTTTTCCTGCTACAAGAGGGCAACGTTTAACATGCTTGCAACATTGCTCTATGATGATAGTGAAATCTGGTCCAGCACATACAAAACAAAGCTAGATGTTCATAGGCAGTGATACGTAGTGACATTTGCAAATTTTTGGGAGCTTTTAATCACCAAAATATTATTTTTAACGAAGGTAAATCTGAAAAATTGAAATGTACTAAGCATTGAAATGCAGTGGCCGAAATGACATTGAAAAAGGGCTAAAACCAAAGGATTTTTTTCGGGGGAGTGGGCAGAGCCGCCTTTCTATCCTGCTCAAAATTAACCCCTTCCTGGTTTGTCCTCCCAATTTTGAATCCGTGGTTACACCCATGATCATAAGCAGACATTCATAAGCAATATTCAAAAGGAACGTTTCAGCCTCACTCGAACATTTTCAAGACCAAGTCAAATTAGCCGCGACCAAAAGTTTGAAAAACAATGAAATATTATGCACGTGGGATGCATGGCATATTGTACTCATATTTTAGTTACGTACCATGAGGAGGCGAAAACTCTTAACTATAAGTAAAAAAACTATACTTAATTTAACCAAAAAGAACTATAGGAATAACTATAAGTTGGCACCCAAGGAGTTAATTTTGAAGAAGAATGCCGAATTCGAAATACTATATTAAGATGTGCTGTCCATGCGAGATAAAAGGCAAGCTCGATGTCAATCCAGATTTTAAAGAAAATATTATGGTCGAGGGAACGGAAAGCAGAAGTCGCCAAGTAAGCCCTCTCCTCCAGCGTGCGACAAGGGACAAATCTTATGGATAAGGCTGACATTCAAATACAAAAAGCTGACAAATCCAACACCTGCACCATTCGTGACAAGAGCGCCTACTATGCCAAGATTGACACCATTCTTTGTAGCCTCCTGGCTTGTTGTGCCTCATGGCCTGCTGTGGTCGGCTGTAGGCAGTCTCATGAGCTGCTGTGGTCGGCTGTAGGCAGTCTCATGAGCTGCTGTGGTCGGCTGTAGGCAGTCTCATGAGCTGCTGTGGTCGGCTGTAGGCAGTCCCATGGCCCGCTGTGGTCGGTTGTAGGCAGTCTGGCGGGCTGCTGCAGTCGGCTGTAGACAGTCTCATGGGCTGCTGTGGTCGGCTGTAGGCAGTTTCATGGGCTGGTGCGGTCGGCTGTAGGCAGTCTCGCGGGCTGCTGTAATCGGTTGTAGGCAGTCTCATGGCCTGCTGTGGCCGGCTGTAGGCAGTCTCATGAGCTGCTGTGGTCGGCTGTAGGCAGTCTCATGGGCTGCTGTGGTCGGCTGTAGGCAGTCTCATGAGCTGCTGTGGTCGGCTGTAGGCAGTCTCATGGGCTGCTGTGGTCGATTGTAGGCAGTCTCATGGGCTGTATGATCGATTGTAGGCAAACACGCAACTTTCAATCTATCTCGACTCATACCACACTCCATCTCGACTCAAACCACATACTCTGTTCAAATCAATACGGTTTTCGTCCCGGCCACTCAACTGAAACTGCTGTTTCGGTTTAGTGGATGCTCGATACTGTGCAATTTCTGACCAAAAATATGGATTCTGGTAATGTGTCTACCCTGCTTGCTGCTGATATGGCCCGCGCGTTCGATAGCGTGGAGCATAGCCGTCTGTTAGAATAGCTAGGCTGGTATCGGATCGACGTTCACTGGTTTGAGGATTGGTTGCGGAGGAGCCAGAAAATTCAGGGGAATACCGCTGAGCCATTCCCGGTGACGCACGGTGTAGTACAGGGAAGCCAAAACGGGCAAAAATTGTATTTGATTTTCCCTAACTACCTAGCGTCACATCTAGAGTATGGCCACCTCATAATTTTCGCTAATGATGCTCAATTTCTGGACTCTGACGCCCTAGGCAACATGTCTGCGCTGAAACAACGTGTAAAAAATACCTTGGATACAGCTCTAAACTGGTTCACACAAAATCGGCTAAAAATCAACCCTGGAAAGACTGAGCTCCTGGTTGTCAAATCTCAGCGCCCGAAGTGTGACACATTATCGATCAAATTTGGAGATGCTGAATTTAAGCCGTCACCGAACGCACAAATCCTCCATGTGCACGTCGATTCGACTGTGACCTGAAATAGACAGGTGTCTCAGGTGGTTCGGCGGTGTAATAGTGTTCTCGTTGGCCTGTCAAAATTTCGACACAAATTACCTTCAGAAACGAAGAAACTCTTCATTCAGGCACTTGTTTTCCCCCACATCTACCACTATGGCAGTTTGGGGAAGTTGCAACAAAATCCAGAGAGAGAGGAACTTGGATGGTTGAAATTTGATGCCATGTTAGAGGAGTGCGACGTAGTAATGGTCAGGAAGCTAACGTCGTCTGGTGTCCCACCTACGCTGGCGTGCTCTATCAAGCGTCGTACGGAAGAACGACGCTTGTCGTCCAGGAGAACTCGGTGCGCAGACACAGGGATGTTGGAGCTCCATCGAGTTCACCCTGAACTTGTTAAGGGTAGCTACCGATTCAGAGCTGTAGCTACGTGGAACGGCCGTTTGGAGGCGCGTTCTATCACTAGGTAAAGCGTTATTTATGTCTAAATGATTTTTAATTGACTCCTGTTTATTGATATGGGAAATAGGTTTATGTATATAGTTTTGCAGCAATGTATTTACGAGAGGGCTGAAAAGCCATATTATTGTGGAGACCTCAATAAACCTGACTCTGACTCTGGCTCTGACTCTGCTATGGCCTGCTGCAGGCAGTCTGGCGAGCTGCTGTGGTCGGTTGTAGGCAGTCTGACGGGCTTCTGCGGTCGATTGTAGGCAGTCTAACGGGTCTGTTGCAGTCGGTTGTAGGCAGTCTGTCGGACTGCTGTGATCGGTTGTAGGCAGTCTGACGGGCTGCTGCGGTCGGCTGTAGGCAGTCTGATGGGCTGCTGTGGTCGGTTGTAGGCAGTCTGACGGGCTGCTGCGGTCGGTTGTAGGCAGTCTGAAGGGCTGCTGCGGTCGGTTGTAGGCAGTCTGACGGGCTGCTGTGGTCAGATATAAGCAGTCCAGTGGAGCCACTTTGGCACGCAGCCAAGCCAGTCCTGCCACAAGAGACCTGTCAGCGCGGCGGCGTCTGAGTGACAGATGTGATCCGTTGCTTTGATGGACCATTTGTAGCTGACTGTCGCCGCATCTCGATTGTCCAGCCGCCGAGCCGACGGGCGCACACAGAAGAAACGCGCCGAAAAAGCCATCGCCGGCGCGCGCAAAAAGCGGACATCCTGCCGGGTTTTGCGGCTGGCCTTTGACGAACGCTTTGATGGTGGTTTTCGAGCTGCCCAAGACGGGTTGATTGATGGAGTGCCGTGGTGCATACTAAACTAAGTAGCCAGGTGGGTTTGTGGACGGCAGCCCTGTGGTGTTGCTATTGCGGAATAATCAGCATGATCAACTGCCCAGGTAAATTCGGCAGAAAACACGGAGCGCTCATGATTCAAGGCACGTTGTGCTTCGTGCCATTCCGTGGAAGTTTGGTTTATTGCAGACTTATTTTAAAAAATACATTTCAAAAACAGGCAGCGTGTGGCATGTATGTAGGTGTGTTTGTGTGTTTGGGAAATGACCGGAAGTATATTCATTTAGCACCCCAACGCATCGTAACTGCATCCCTTGTGCATAACAGATCGCTTGGAAATTAATTAGCCCATGTTATAGCCATTCTTGCTTACAAAAGCTTCAGCTGTATTTTCGTTGGAAATATTTTACTAGACAAACAGCGAAATAAACGTGCCAGTCATTCCCCTTTTCACCATGCCAATAATCTCCAGCTTATCATGATGAAAATTGACGTCTCCTTTCGAACTATGGTCAGTAAAACAAGTGATCTATGCTACATTGCGTGAGACGAAATGTACGAGCCTCAATATACCAGGAGGTGCTGGGTTTACTCAACATCAAAAGTAGCGTTAGGGATCATGCTATATTACTCAACGTTTCAGCCAGGGGCCATCATCATCACTCCTGATGATGGCCCCTGGCCGAAACGTTGAGTAATATAGCATGATCCCTAACGCTACTTTTGATGTTGAGTAAACCCAGCACCTCCTGGTATATTGAGGGTCGTACATTTCGTCTCACGCAATGTCTAAAACCCAGGAGCATCTAAGAGCCATTCTTCGTTGTATTAAACGATCTATGCTACATTTGAGAACATATCTTACCAGCAATGAGTCTGTAAAAAATCCTTCGGAGAGGCTCATGAGCGGTTATATTTCGAGGGTGGAAGCCGTTCTTATCTTAATGTTCGTTGCACTGGTAGTACATCGAAAGGCGTGTCGTTCCATCAATATTAGTCTGATTTGTTTAGCTGCATCCTATCCTCCGTACTATAAGGGGAACAAGCGTTCCATCATACATCAGCAGGGCGGCCGGCTGGTAATGCTTGCCCAACAACAAAGGCCGTGGTAAACAGGCTGGCGTCACCGCCGAGAGAAGAGCTCTGATGACCTTCCACCTCCGCCCCAGCAGAGCCCGCCGTACGCACAGGTGACGTAGGTCGCCGACGGTTCGCTTGATACGTCCGCCCCAGCGGAGCCCGCCGTACGACGGTTCGCCCGATACGTCCGCCCCAGCGGAGCCCGCCGTACGACGGTTCGCCCGATACGTCCGCCCCAGCGGAGCCCGCCGTACGACGGTTCGCCCGATACGTCCGCCCCAGCGGAGCCCGCCGTACGACGGTTCGCCCGATACGTCGAACGCCCGCCGACGGTCGCCCGATACGTCCGCCCCTCGCCGTACGACGGTTCGCCGATACGTCCGCCCAGCGGAGCCCGCCGTACGACGGTTCGCCCTTGATACGTCCGCCCCAGCGGAGCCCGCCGTACGACGGTTCGCCCGATACGTCCGCCCGAGCGGAGCCCGCCGTACGACGGTTCGCTTGATACGTCCGCCCGAGCGGAGCCCGCCGTACGACGGTTCGCTTGATACGTCCGCCCCAGCGGAGCCCGCCGTATGACGGTTCGCCCGATACGTCCCCCCCAGCGGAGCCCGCCGTACGACGGTTCGCCCGATACGTCCGCCGCTTGCAGAGGTCGCTCTGTTCTGCTATAAGCCGCGCGGCACCTCTTCACCCGGGGCCAGGCGAAGCTGCCGGCACAGCGCGTGCTACTTCCCACGGGGCTCTCCCAGCCACGAAGACACGGCTTCCGCGAGCTGCGCGCGCCCGGCGATCCATCGCCCCGGCCGCTTATCGGCCGTCGCTGTTTACATTTCTGCGCCGTTTTTGCATGGCGGCGCTGTCCATCCATCACGGTGGCGGAAAAAACTCGCCCGCTGTTCGGGGAGAAAAGAGATATCGCGCAGTACGGCGCACGCGGAAAAGTCGTCCATCTTGCGCGATTGGAGGTGGAAGGCTTACGCAGCGGCCTGCCGCTGGCCGTGTGCCGACTGTTCCCTTTGAATCGAAGCACTGCAGTACTGGATGGATGACAGGCTTCGTTGATAATGTGCATGGCTTCCTGAACATGTTCGCTGCAAATATGTCCGACGCTCGTGAAGACCATTCATAAGAGATGAGACGCTCACCAGTATTGTTTGGCTGCGTGCTTTCTCTTCTCTGGAGTGGCATTTCGGTGTCAACGTTGTGTGTAACCAGCAGAAGCAGTATTCGGTTGGCTTTGGATGTCGTACATTGGACACTGATGTTGACAGCTGACCGACATGTATTACACGACAGGTGAAATCATGTGAGGCGAATTACTTCCTTTGACATTAAGCGCACTAGAGAACCAGAGTTTAAGAAGACAATACAACAAAATACGTGGGCTGAGGGCGGGAGAGTGTGAAGACCACTGGTGCTGCGTCTTCAGGGGAGAGTGTGAAGACCACTGGTGCTGCGTCTTCAGGGGAGAGTGTGAAGACCACTGGTGCTGCGTCTTCAGGGAGAGTGTGAAGACCACTGGTGCTGCGTCTTCATAAAGACATAAAGACATAAAAGATTAGTGCAACTATGAGCCACAAGGGCCCTTCTTGGTTGCACTCTGTACACTGAACCAGTTGCACACCAAAACTGTTAATCAGCCCTCCCTGTAATACTGAAAAGCAAGCCCTATATTCTTATAATGATTGTCTATGCTGTTTTTAAAGATGTTCAATGTGCTGCTACTGACGATGTTTTCTGGCAGCTGGTTCCAGTGTTCCACTACCCTGTTGGTGAAGAAAGTTTGCCTTAACCTTGTTCTGCTGTGGTTAATTTTAATTTTGAATTTATGACCTCTAATTGCATCATTTCTGTTAAATTCAAACATTTCCCCAAGGTATCCCTCTCCAGACCATTGACAAATTTAAAGACCTCGATGAGATCTCCTCTCAGCCTTCTATATCTAAGTGAAAACATATTCAATTTCTTCAATCTTTCCTCATATGCCAGGTTGCTTATGCCATTAACCATTTTTGTAGCCCTCTTTTGTACTCTCTCCAAAAGCCAACAATCTTTTCATAGCTAGAGACCAAGCTTGATGCAGTATTCCAAATGTGGCCTGACGTATGCACAGTAAAGCTTCCTGATCACTTCCTCACTTCTGTATGATACATTCCTATTTATTGCCCCGAGCATTCTCAGTGCCTTCTTCCTGGCTTCCTTGGTCTGTTCTGATGCTCCCAGTTTTGTGTTTAGAATAACACCTAAATCCTTCTCCTGTTGAGTCACTGATAGCACTTGGCCACCCATCAAGTATGGAGCCTTCATATGCTGCTTACCTACATGCATGATTTTGCACTTATCAAAGTTAAACTTCATTTGCCATTCTTCGGACCACTTCACAAGTTCGTCTAAGTCTTTTTGCAGCGAGATATGCTCATCCTGTCCTGTTATTGCCCTAAAGACCTTCAAATCATCCGCAAATTTCAAAACTTTACTGCTTAGGCCACTTTCAATGTTATTTACAAATATAATGAACAGTAATGGCCCTAGTACTGACCCCTGGGGGACTCCACTAAGAACATTTTGCCATGATGACTTTGTACCATTTAGCATCACTCTTTGCTGTCTATCTGAAAGCCACAACTCTATCCATTTTAAGATGCTACCTGCAATACCATGGGACTGAAGCTGCATCATTAACCGTTTATGGGGTACCTTGTCAAAGGCCTTACTAAAGTCAAGATATGCTACATCAACCTGATTTCCCTGATCAAATTGTTCTGTGGCGAAGTTCAAAAAAGTCCAACAGGTTTGTGAGACACGATCGTCCTTTTCTAAACCCATGTTGAGTATTTTTAATCAATCTGCTACCTTCCAGATAACTAACTATTCTATCCTTGATAATTGATTCGAGTACCTTGCATACTAGGGATGTGAGACTTATTGGCCTATAGTTTTCAACTTTCCCTCTTTCTCCTTTCTTGAAAATAGGAACTACATTTGCCCTTTTCCAATCGGTTGGAATTTCATTATGTGAAACTGATCTACAAAATATTATACTAAGTGGAAATGCCAGTTCCTTTTCAGTTTCCCGCAACACCCTAGCATAAATTTCATCAGGTCCTGCTGCCTTATTTTGCTTTATTTTCCTGATATGATTGTAAACAACATCACTATCAATGAAATCAACATCATTTGTCAGATCCCATGTCACTGAACTATGGTGTATGGTCGGCAGATTGGTCATATCTTCCAATGTAAACACTGATTTGAACTGCTTGCTCAGCTCCTCAACCATCTCACTATCCTCACCCAATGTAGTCCCGTTTACTTCCAGTGGACCAATTGTGCTAGAAACTTTACTCAGCTTGTAGAAACTAAAGAACTTTTTACTGTCCCCATTACAGTTTCTAGCTAAATCCAGTTCTTTTGCTCGCTTTGCTGCTCTGGTTTTTTGCTTCACAGTGTCTCTAGCTTTTCGATACGCCTTTAGATTAACGACATTTGAGGCTTCTTTAAAAACTCTAAATGCACTTTTCTTAGCCTTAATTGCTTTTATCACGTCTGGTGTAAGCCATGCTGGCTTTCCTACCCTTCTTTTGCGTCTTTGCTTTTGGGGGACATGTCTAATCTGAGTTTCCTTCAAGTAAGATTTGATGAAGACCACTGGTGCTGCGTCTTCAGGGGGAGAGTGTGAAGACCACTGGTGCTGCGTCTTCAGGGGAGAGTGTGAAGACCACTGGTGCTGCGTCTTCAGGGGGAGAGTGTGAAGACCACTGGTGCTGCGTCTTCAGGGGAGAGTGTGAAGACCACTGGTGCTGCGTCTTCAGGGGGAGAGTGTGAAGACCACTGGTGCTGCGTCTTCAGGGAGAGAGTGTGAAGACCACTGGTGCTGCGTCTTCAGGGGGAGAGTGTGAAGACCACTGGTGCTGCGTCTTCAGGGGGAGAGTGTGAAGACCACTGGTGCTGCGTCTTCAGGGGAGAGTGTGAAGACCACTGGTGCTGCGTCTTCAGGGGAGAGTGTGAAGACCACTGGTGCTGCGTCTTCAGGGGAGAGTGTGAAGACCACTGGTGCTGCGTCTTCAGGGGAGAGTGTGAAGACCACTGGTGCTGCGTCTTCAGGGGAGAGTGTGAAGACCACTGGTGCTGCGTCTTCAGGGGGAGAGTGTGAAGACCACTGGTGCTGCGTCTTCAGGGGAGAGTGTGAAGACCACTGGTGCTGCGTCTTCAGGGGAGAGTGTGAAGACCACTGGTGCTGCGTCTTCAGGGGAGAGTGTGAAGACCACTGGTGCTGCGTCTTCAGGGGAGAGTGTGAAGACCACTGATGCTGCGTCTTCAGGGGGAGAGTGTGAAGACCACTGGTGCTGCGTCTTCAGGGGAGAGTGTGAAGACCACTGGTGCTGCGTCTTCAGGGGGGTGAGCACTGGTGCTGCGTCTTCAGGGGAGAGTGTGAAGACCACTGATGCTGCGTCTTCAGGGGAGAGTGTGAAGACCACTGGTGCTGCGTCTTCAGGGGGAGGGTGTGAAGACCACTGGTGCTGCGTCTTCAGGGGGAGAGTGTGAAGACCACTGGTGCTGCGTCTTCAGGGGAGAGTGTGAAGACTACTGGTGCTGCGTCTTCAGGGGAGTGTGAAGACCACTGGTGCTGCGTCTTCAGGGGAGAGTGTGAAGACCACTGGTGCTGCGTCTTCAGGGGAGAGTGTGAAGACCACTGATGCTGCGTCTTCAGGGGAGAGTGCGAAGACCACTGGTGCTGCGTCTTCAGGGGAGAGTGTGAAGACCACTGGTGCTGCGTCTTCAGGGGAGAGGGAGACCACTGATGCTGCGTCTTCAGGGGAGAGTGTGAAGACCACTGGTGCTGCGTCTTCAGGGGAGAGTGCGAAGACCACTGGTGCTGCGTCTTCAGGGGAGTGTGAAGACCACTGGTGCTGCGTCTTCAGGGGAGAGTGTGAAGACCACTGGTGCTGCGTCTTCAGGGGAGAGTGCGAAGACCACTGGTGCTGCGTCTTCAGCGAGACGACCTGACTTCCACGGCTCTTCTCGAGCCGAGCACGCGCTAGGCGGCAGCGGGCGTGGCAGCACCATCTTGCTGGAGCCGCTGCTGGTTGTGGTGCTTGCCCACCTGCCGTCCGAGGTGGCACCATAACTTCTGAATTACTCCGATGTGCCGCTCGGTGGTGGCTGGCTCTGTTTCGGCTTCCTCTTCAAACCAGCATGGTACGATCGTGCCGTGGCTGCTGAAGCATACCCAAGCGGTGCACTTTTTGCTGTGCATAGCTGCTCCGTGCACTTCTTCGGGTGTATTGTGCCCCAGAACACAGCTCTTGCGATTGATGTGTTCGCCGAGGTGAAAATGTGCCTTGTCGGAGAATCACCCCGACGAGGCACACCGAGAAGAAAGAGTCGCTTCCGAACAATCGACACATTTCGACGTTGCTGGCGTTGTCATCGCCCGTCAACTTATGATTGAGCTGGATGCTATAGGTATAGAGCTTCAAGTGTGTCCTTATGATTTTCCAAATGCATGAGTATACCGATCCCATTCGTTGTGCCTTCGTTTCTTTTAGTGGTACACCTGGGCTCGTCGCTGCAGCTGACCTTGATCGCATCGGCATTCTGGAGTGTTCGGGTGGAGCGGGGAGCCCTTCAATTGGTTCCGATCGTGAACACCACGGCATTGCCTACATTTCCTGTACATGGCAGATCTACATGTAGCATGGACTTACATGAGCTCACTTATATGGAGCCTTGGAGACCAAAAATAATTGTTCTGACCTCTTTTGAATTGTTTCAATACTTTTGGTTTCTATATAAAACTCAACGTGGTGACATCTCTGTTTGATTGTTAGTTTTATCTAATATCTTAGTAGTACAGTCAACGAAACCCCACTAATTGAATACATATTGCGATCACATTAATATGTGCATTATTGCTTCACGTAGCACATGATCAGCTGATAGTTAGTCCTCAAAGTCCACTTACCTTTGGCTCACATGCTATCTTGGCATTACACCTGCTAGAGGTGCGATTTTTCACAAAGCGAATTTCACGAACTCGATTTTTCTATGTTCATGCGCCAAAACTCATGTTAACTCAACTGGCGATATCGCCGAAAGAAACTGGAAATTGACTCCATGCTTCACATCTCACAAATCACCGGTCTAGATTTTCATCTCTGCACATAATCATGCGTTATTGTCTTCTCCTTTTTTAGATCGCATGTAGCAGCACTTATCAGCTACCTCATAGGGGAATTGGATTTCACACAGTGTTCTCACATATGCGGGCATATCAGGTGACGTAATGCAATTGGAAGAAAAAAACGCCGTGGCGAAAGATATTCTACAATATTGACTGTAGCGTAGTTGGCTGCTCTTACATAACAAACATTTGACAAAGACAGTGGCTCGCTACAAGACGTCCTCAACGAGGAGTTTCAGACCCCATTTGAAACACGACTAGCCTCACGATTTGATGGCTTTGAATGATAACATCTGAATGCAAGAGATTAAGCAACCTTAACAGTCACTTTAGGAAATCCAAAAATGGCCAGCCGTTGGTTTATGTAATGATTAATGACTGGCCTGCCTCTTAATACCCACCCTCTCTTAATTCACTGTTGTTTGGTTCATGTCATATCACAATGGGTAAGAACATCAATTTCCGAATGACCCTGAATCGGCATTGGTAATGTTTGGGATAATATTGGTGAAGCTCCAGCGACCACAAGAGCATGCCACTTCCATGAGCCACGGCCTGAATTCCTTAGTGTAACTGAACTCTTACAGCTTCCACTGAGACACTGAATACTGACTGTCTTGTCAGTATGCAGCCATACAGCTCAGTGCAAACAAGACGATACTATAAACTACAGCTAATATACTATATGTTATAACTACTGCGGCATGTATATGGATAATATACAAAAGTTGCCGTGTTATATACTATGACTACTGTATGTGTACTGTAGATGCCATATGATATGCCACAGTTAGTGGACAATCATATGGCATGAACTATAACTACTATGCTAAGTACTACATTCCATGTATATTATACTAGGAAATTATGCGATGCCATGTACCACAATAACTTCTGATCATTAGTTCCAGAACTGGCTCATCGCACGACGGATCGACAAGTGAAAGGGCCAAAATAACACCCAGTGTTTTATATTTTGATGAAAGTATTTGTGTGGGGTTGTCTGATGCGCTGAATACAGCTGTACCATTTTTAGAGAGATCAGACGAACGGTTAAGGAGTTACTGCCTCTGACATTCTTGAGATGTCACCGAGCAACAACCGATATTTTCTTTTCAGGTCTTTAACTCCATGAAAAGCAACCTGAATTGTAGAAAAGGAAATATCGGTGAACTCACCTACTGCATCTGTTGACACTTTCAAAATTTTAGTTTACGGGGTTCTTGAAACCATGACATCGTGACCTAAAGTCACTTGACTTATTTTAACCTTTGAGACAGTCCCAATGCTATTTGAAAATTGCAAAAATGAAGTTCAATACCTTATCTTTCGAAGCAATTTGTTTGAGTGCATGTGCTCCTAAGGCTCTACAGATCCGTTCAAAATTTGGCATGCATGGTTGTTTTTGCGCTAGTTTATCGTTGCCTGTATGAATATGCATTCATCACGGTATATTACTGAACTACAATGCTTTTGACGTTCGAGGGACGTGATGGGATGATGATATAAGTCATGTGATCTTCAGTGTTATGTGACACAATTGACTCGTGAGGTCAAGGGCTCAACAAAATGGCAGAAATGTCTCCAAATTGTGGTTGTAAATGATTTATGAGTTATACTTTCCCATGAATTGCAGGGAGAGGGAAGCATCCACAATATAGCAATCACAATCCGATAACCGAGGAACCATTCGCACAACCATTTATTACCTTGCGAAAATAGAAAATCTACGAATGTAGTGAAATATCAGGAAGGGCACAAACAGGGGGTAGCACCGTGCTTGGGTGCCCGGTGCTCACCACTCACTCTCGCTGAGCGTGCCGCCTGTGGAGCGAGCAAATTTCTGAAGGTGTCGGACACAGTCAAGTGAAAGTAAAGCTATTTTGTGAGTCGGATCAGATCAGCCGGGGTCTGCCTCGGCAGATCCTAGGACAAATGCATGAACGGCAGATGTGCGTAAGCAAATGTACGTGAATGCAGATGTGTGTACGACATTTGTACAAACAACTGTATGTAAGCGCGGATGTACGTATGGCTGATGCACGGAAGCGCAAATGTACCTACATTTACGCATGCGCACCTTTGTGTTTACGTACATTTGGCTAGGTACGTATGCCGTACGTACATTTGCGCTTACATACATTCGCTTACGTATCTTTGCCATACGCACATTTGCTCGTACGTACATCCGTACGATACGTACATCCGTATATCCGCCATAAGTACATTTGCCATACGTACTTTTGCGCTTTCGTATATCAGAGCTTACATCCATCTGCCATATGTACTTATGTCCTTACTTCCGTATCTGCATACGTACATTTGCGTTCACATATTTTGGCACTTACGCGCACTTGCAATTATGTAAATTACCTCCATACGCACACTTGCACTTATGCACTATTGTGCATACGTACATTTGCGCTTTCATACAATTACGTATGGATATTTGCGCTTGCGTACATTTGCGCCTACGTACATTTGCGCCTACGTACATTTGCACACACGTACACTTGCATGTGCGTACATTTGCGCTTACGTACTTTTGCACCTATGTACATTTGCACATACATACACTTGTCATTCGTACATTTGCGCTTGCACACATTAGTCATACGTACATCTGCGCTTGCGTACACTTGCCATACGCATATCTGCGTACACTTGCCATACGTACATCCGTGTCCGCACATCTGCCATATGTACATTTGTTTTACGTACATTTGCCGTCCGGTTACCGTCTCGGCAAGGTACGACATGTTGATGGAACCAAGTGTTCAGAAAAGGCTTGCTTTTGGAAATTGTGTGAGATATGTGATATATAAAAACATAATTCTGAACACAATTGCATCGACTTCTTAACCCTCCGGTCTCTCCTGTCGGATCCTCACAGTGGGGGGCGGGGGGAGGGGCTGATGGGAACCCCTCTAATCCAAACTAAGCGTCGCACGAAAACGAAAGAGGTGTCATCGGAAGGCACTCGACGAGTAGGGTCCGACATCTCCACCAACAAAAAAAATACCCCCAAAAGTGACGTCATTAGGTTTTCACTAGATTTCCACTAGATTTTCACGACTTACATCATCTTGGCTCTGGGGAGTTCATTTTGGTATATTTAAAAAAAAGATTTGTAATCAGAAAAGGACAGCTAAATCGATCAGGACCATAAAATGTTTTGGCCACCCAAAAATATTAAAAAAATATTTTGAAATTTGAAAATTTTGAGTTTTCAAGTTTTCTTTAATTTTCCTT
>JAOTOL010001378.1:85000-127500 GCA_034440575.1 Imbricaverruca yamaguchii
TCACAGTTGGGCACAGTGCAAAGAATTCCAACCTTTTGAGTGATATGTCTGGGTATTATCGTTGCTGGCATTCAACATATCAAAATACTTCTTTCCATCATTTATCATGATAGCATAGATACCATAGTGAAGTTCACACCACATTATATCAAGTGCAAGAACGCCTTTCAAAATTTCAGAATCTCCCGAGAGGATTAGGCGCCCGTGGTGTGACCTGACAAGGTCACATGAGGAGTGATATGAAGGGTGATGATGTGACGATTGATGGGTGATTCCTGCTGCGTAACCCGACAAGGCACATGGCGAGCATGGTAACTGACTCGAGTGGATCTCTAGCTAGGTAAATGCGGAGTGGCATTGACAGCACTTTAAGCATTAAATTCAAATTATGTCGTTCAACCGAAATGATTCCGTTACCTGGTGGGGTGTATGTGCAATAATCTCTGCTTAGCAAACATTCTGACCCCATGTTCTACTCAATGCAGACATTTGGATTAAAAGTACTAGAACGTGGAATTACAACGGATGCTACTAACAAGGCTATTTATCTTCCAGTGATGTGTGAGTCCATGGCTGAGATTTAAGAACCCGAAGATAATAGGATGAATTTATGCCGATTGCAGGGTATATATTTCTGAACACTAATTATGATACAAGCAGCTAAATGAACATAGTATAGTCGATTTTGTGCGATGTACTCCCTAGACGTCATTGCTAAGCTATATAATAACTAGGTATGCGCAGTGGCGTACCGAAGGAGGCATTGGAGCATTCACTCCACTCATGAGAGGTTGTGGGCCCCCAATAATCGCGCCAGGGTCCAGGAAAATAACACCAAGTTCCCTAAAAATCCTGCTGGTATCCCCAGCAATCGCACCGAAGTGCATGCAAATAACATTGGAGACCCCAAAAGTCACGCATAGGCCCTTGAAAATGATGTTGGGGCCCCAAAATCCAACCAAGGCCCCTGAAAGTCACACTGGGACATCAAAAATAATTGCGATACACTACATGACGCTGAGTGCCTCCGGGCCCCTGAAAGCACCGTTATGGCTTACAAAAAGTTCCGCCGGGATTCCGAAAAGCCGCGCCAGGACCCCCGAAAACCACGCTAAAGTCATAAAAGGTCAGGCCGGGCTCCTGAAAATCACAATGGAGACCGTAAAGTATCGCTGGGGTCCCCGGAAGTCACGCTGGGTGTCACTAAACGGGTGTCACTAAACGGGTGTCACTAAACGTGTCACTAAACGGGTGTCACTAAACGGGTGTCACTAAACGTACAAAAAAGTCACGCCCGGGTTTCTGAAAATCACGTTTGGGGCTCGACATGTCTCATCGGGGCCCCAAAAGTCTCATCTCTCATCGCTCCTCAGCCCAGACTACCAGCAAATGTCTTAACAAATAGCATACGGCACCGGAAAGCGTACCGGAGCTCGACAAATCGCGAAGGGATATTAAACAAATCTCTTGGGCAGAAAAGATCAGACTAAGGCTCGGACTTCGCATAATTCAGAAGAGGTCGTCAAAATATTACGTCGAGCACAGAAAACTGGCGTCGGATCCACCCGGAGCCGCGCGCTTTGGCCTGAAAGGTCGGGACCGGACCACGAGGAATTATACCGGAGCCCACAATGTAATGCTGGGGTCCCACAAATGTGAGCGAAGAACCCAAAATAAACACAGCGGGATCCGAAGAACACAATTGAAGGACGAAATGCACCGGGCCCACCAAAGCGTACCGAGTCTGGCAAAAAGCACCAAGGCCTTAAAACATGCGTTTCAGCTTAAAATAACTACACCGGGAGCTAAAAATCCAAACACAACGAGCCCCTCAAAGCATATCGGGGCTTTGAGACCGCCTGGGGTCCTCAACAACATGCTGTGGTCTTCAACAACAGGCTGGGGTCCTCAACAACATGCTGTGGTCTTCAACAACAGGCTATGGTACTCAACAACAGGCTGGGGTACTCAACAACAGGCTGGGGTCCTCAACAACAACATTAGGTCCTCAACAACAACATTAGGTCCTCAACAACAGGCTGGGGTACTCAACAACAGGCTGGGTCCTCAACAACAGCCTGAGGTCCTCAACAACAGGCTGGGGTCATCAACCACAGGTTGGGGTCCTCAACAACAGGCTGGGACCTCAACAACAGCCTGAAGTCCTCAACAACAGGCTCTGGTCATCAACCACAGGTTGGGGTCCTCAACAACAGGCTGGGACCATCAACAACAGGTTGGTGTCCTCAACAACAGGTTGGGGCCCTCGAAATGGTCCCGAAAAATGAATAGAAAGATCGGGTACTAAGTAAAAACTTCGAGGCTTGCGAAAACGCGCCGGTGCTTACAAAAGTATCGTCGAATGGGCCAACGCAAGGCCCTGGACGTCCCGCCTTATCGTCGGTTGGGGTAGTGGCGACAGCAGCAGGGCCCTGAATGTCCAGTCGCGCGTGTATCGTCGGCTGAGTCAGTGTGGCCTCTGAGCGGCGCGTGTATCGTCGGCTGAGTCAGTATGGCCTCTGAGCGGCGCGTGTGTCGTCGGCTGAGTCAGTATGGCCTCTGAGCGGCGCGTGTATCGTCGGCTGAGTCAGTATGGCCTCTGAGCGGCGCGTGTATCGTCGGCTGAGTCAGTATGGCCCTAGTACTACCCAGTGGTATTTAGCGCGTTTGTTAGGGCGCGTGTCGTGCTGGCTGAGCGGCGCGTGTGTCGTCGGCTGAGTCAGTATGGCCTCTGAGCGGCGCGTGTATCGTCGGCTGAGTCAGTATGGCCTCTGAGCGGCGCGTGTATCGTCGGCTGAGTCAGTATGGCCTCTGAGCGGCGCGTGTATCGTCGGCTGAGTCAGTATGGCCTCTGAGCGGCGCGTGTATCGTCGGCTGAGTCAGTGTCGTAGCTCGGCCGACACAGCCTTTGTCTGCGGCGGCCGCTGCGTCACGTGACCGCTGCGGTGATGCTGCGGCGGCCGCTGGGTCACGTGACCGCTGCGTCTGTGTCAGTGAGCCGGCCGGCCGGTCACGTGACCCAGTTAAATGTGCCGCACGCGTAATGGCGCGTAATGGCGCGGAAACCAGCCGCGCCGTCCGCCCTGCCGCCATAAAAATACATTACCGAAACCCAGATAAGTGTAGTTTGTGATTTTATGTTGGTGGGTTTATGAGACGAGCCGTTCATAAACTTGCTGTGTCGCTGAGTTAACTGTCCAAATATGTCGGAGACCCCCGCGCACCGAAGTCTGGATGTGCTCTATTACTCCAGGAAATGGCCAGTGTTTCTGAAATTGTGGGCCAACAGTTGACCACAGGGGAGGACCTTAGCAAAATTATTGGGGGAGGGATTCAATACATGAAGGAAATTGGAAGACCCAATCGGTTGTAGGGGGCCGTTGGCGATACTTCATATGGTGTCATGTTAAAAGGTTAAATTATTGGGAAGCTTACGCCAGCTTTCGGGAGCGCAGACCTGCAAAAGTGAGCGGAGTTCCATCCCTGGTTGACGCTGTTTACTTGCTGGGGCTCGCGAAGATCAGCGAAGGTATCGTCGTAAGTCTGTTCCATCAGAGAGATCCATGCCAGCATGCGTTTCTGGCAGAGGCGGATACAGGGGGAGGAGCACCGCGAGAATGAACTTCATCCATGGAAAGGTGTCGTTCCGAGAATGCTCGATAATGCCCTCTTCCGCTGAACGAGTGGTCAATCGACGGCGCCTCTCCAGGGACTCTGGCACCCATGCAATTCCTGGAGCCGCCCCTGGTTCCGGGTAGAGATGAGTTGAAACTCCGGCCTCACAAGCCAGCACCGGCACCGGCACCGGCACCGACACCGGCACCGACACCGGCACCGACACCGGCAGGGTGTGGGCTCGAGTCTCGAGTCTCGCTCACAACGCTGACTCCTGAAGTCGCACTGGTAGCCGTGGGGGGGGGGGACCAGTAGCTGGGTATGACAGTCGGGCACAGTAGCCAACTTTGGCGCCTCGTGAGCTAGAGCTGGACAAGTAGCCGACTTTGTCCGACTTTGTCCCTTCCTAAGGTAAAGCTACATGCAGTTCATGTCACTGATGGTCGCGATGTGGCAGGTCCTGTAGAATGCCTGAGGTTATGTTAAGAGTTAAGAAATTGACCCTGGATGTATACGGCAAATCCTCAATAGCATTGATCATGCAACAAACACAAAGATGAAAGACTTGTTGCAAACATCAGGGGACCCACACTGAAATGCCTTTTTGCCTTGTTGCCTAAATTTGCACCTCCCGGCCCAACAAACGTTTAGAAGGATTGCTTATCAAGCATGTTAATGTCAAGCAATTCTTGTCCGAGTCCTGTCATTGATCTCTGTACACCGATGATCGTGTATAAGTAACCACGTATGTCTTCAGTGTGAGTAAAGCGACGGAAATAGGACATGTGCCTGACGGTGAATGATGCACAGCTTTGTACCATACAAACCTCCAAGGTGGGTTACCAGGGTACCATACCAACTTCCAAGGTGGGTTACCAGGGTACCATACCAACTTCCAAGGTGGGTTACCAGGGTGTGGGAGGGCCCATGCATTACATGCAAATCTTTTTCTTCACAGATACGCGAATAGTTTACATCTTCGCCCATCCAAGACGTCACCTTATGCACCGTGTGACACCACTCATCCCACCCCACCCCACCCCACCCCACCCCCACCCCACCCTCACCCCACCCCCACACACAAGCCTCATTCACCAAGGTCCCATACCGCAACCCTTGCTACTTCTGGACTCGCTGCTCACATGTCACGTTCAGCTTCCGCAAGAGCAAGAGCGACCTACCAACTGCATGTGACAGGTCAATTTGGTCAGCGTCACCAGCAACCGGAGTGGCGTCCTGCCGAGCGGAATGTTTCCGTAAGTGGGCAGCTGGAGCCCACACTAAGCGATCGTGCCAACTGAGTGAAACAATGAAACAATCGCTCTACACTGACCCATAAATAGCCTTCCCCGTGAGCAAACGTTGCTGTCTTACCAGAACCTACATGTGATTACACTTGGATCTGTGATGGCATTTTGAATAATCCCGCCAGTTGCAATGTATTTAAGTAGCTAATAAGGTGTCGGGGCGGATGGGCTGCACGCTCGCTTTGCGTCGGCGAGTGTACCTAGGAGCGGTGGTGACGCCCGAGTTGCCCCGCTTCCGTCCAGATACGACAGGTGTCCATCTGGGCGGTACGGTCCGGCTCGACCCAGCCGTCGGGCTCTTGAAACCCGGCTCCTTGGTTTGTTTGCTTCTTAAGAGGGGGGGCAGCGTTTGGAGTGGCAATTCGTTCACGCAGACTGAGTCCCGATCTTCGAATCTAATTTTTCGCCTGCAGTTTTCACAGCGATGTCGTAACGTTTTCCTTCAGGCGCACGCATGCAAGCTGTAAGACAACGGCTTATTACACAGGTTGGCCGGCGGCAGTCCAACCGGCTCTGGCTAAGGAGCGACCAGCCAGGCGCCGACTAAGTGCTATGACGTCACGCATCGGTGGACCTGAACGGCCCGACGCTGCATGTGGCCCCTCAAGCCATTCCGATGGAAGGCGGCGCGCCGAACAGCTTGATGCCCCTTCAGCTGGTGGAAGGGCGGGATCAACAAAGGGGGTTGTGACACGACCTGACGCCTACGTCGGGTCAACAATTCAGCATAGTTCGTAGTTGCTTGAATGCGTTCATCGTGTTGGGCAGATGAGCCAGATTTTTTGTCAGATTTCACCAAATTCGGCTGTAGTGTGTTGTGGATGATGTTCACTGGACACGACGGGCACCTTTTCCACAATCGGGCTCTTTTGCGCGGCACGAAGAACGCATTCGAAAATGTTGTATCCATTATGGTATTATAGTACTTACTTACTCCCAAATAACACACTCCTCTACAGATATCAGAGCCACCTCCACAGTAGGGAAAGCCTCAGTTACCTGGTGGCTAGTGATCATCTGGGCTTAGGATTTCCATGCTGCAGACTGACCTATACCTGTTGCCTTTTCTTGTCTACCCTGTGCAACGAGGGCAGCCTTGAGCTTGGATAGCTCTGCCTTAAGGGCCCTAACCTCCTCCTCTAGTGCCCACGTCTCGGTAGGAACCATCCTAGAAGCTGCAGGTTATTACTGTATTTGGATTGAACTGAACCCGTTAAACAAAAATTAAATAAATAGGCAACTATTATTAACTATAAATGGCTACGTCCTATACTGCCAGATAATGTTCTAAATACCCGAAGAATACTAACACACTAGGCACAAACTTTTAACCAATTGTCTTCTATTTTTAAAACCTGTCTCATCTATTTGTCTTCTAGAGAATTAGACAAATACATTAATATCACTTATGCTAGACAGTTAAGCTTATAAGAGGCTAAAGGCTAGAACATGAAAAAGCACAGAAGCCCAATAGCACTTATGAACATCACCAGGTTAGTATTGAACTCTATCTTAAACCTAAACGCCAACAAAGAGCATGCACCACATGATTAAACAAAGTATATTAAGAATTAATTAGTATTCTCTAACGCACCTTATAATATCTGCACAAAGAAAAGACGGCAACAGGCTACCTACAAAATAAAAACAAAGACTTATCTTGCGAACGAAACCACACCGTGAACGCCACAATTTCAAGATTACCTAATAACCTTGGAACCTTGCTACAATGTGCATTTGAACAAAACTAATTGCTAAAATAATCCAAAAAAGCCTAGATGCCTCTACAATTTCCCCGGTATGTGAGGAAATACCTGGTGTAAATTAAGCTATTTGAATCCTAATCTCTATCTGAAACTTGAACACCAAAAAGGTACAAACTTATTCCTCTACATTTCAGAACCTAAGCCACAAGGCCCCACCGCCCATCTACGAAGTATTCACGTGCAGGATCGATAATTATCGAAGTTGGCTTGTGTAATTTAAGCTCAATATTTTAATTTTGAGCTATTTCTTAAAATTAAACGGAAAAAATTATATCGCTAAAGGCTAGAACATGAAAAAGCACAAAAATCAAACAGCACTTAAAACCTTAAAGACAAAATAGCGCTGGCGGGCCTAGATAGGTTGATATAGTATAACTTGTGTGTTAAACGAAACCTTATCAGACAAAAACCATGTAAATGTATGCACAGAAGTAAGTTCTAAACACCTATCCACAGTCTAGCCTAGTGTATTGCTCTGTTCTGCAACGACTTATCTGGTCAGTAAGAGCTCCACACCGATGTGATTCCACCTTGACACCTGGTGAAAAGAAATATATATGTATATATATATATATATATATATATGTGTGTATATACACATGCATATATATATACATGTATATATATATACATAGCTATGTATGTATGTATATATACATATATATATATATATATATATATATATATATATATATATATATATATATATATATATATATATATATATATATATATATATATATATATATATATATACATATATATGCATAAACATGTTTTGTTGTGTGTGTGTGTGTGTGTGTGTGTGTGTGTGTGTGTGTGTGTGTGTGGGTGTGGGTGTTGGTGTGGGTGTGGGTGTGGGTGTGGGTGTGGGTGTGGGTGTGGGTGTGGGTGTGGGTGTGGGTGTGGGTGTGGGTGTGGGTGTGGGTGTGGGTGTGGGTGCGTGTGTGTGTGTGTGGGTGTGTGTGTGTGTGTGTGTGTGTGTGTGTGTGTGTGTGTGTGCATTGTATATCCGTAGTTACATGCCGTTCGCCTTTGCCTCAGTCGGGAGGATACCGTGTCATTCGGGGCCCAACCAGCCCGCCCACATTCCAGGTGAATTCAAGTCGACGTCCAAGCCGCCGGAGGGCTGATGGATGACACAGGACGCGGCGATAACGAGCGGGCCCAGTCAGACGGTGTCAGCGCGTGGCTGAGCTGTGCCGGCGGCCGTCTCTCGGCACCTGCTGAGAGCCAGCGCTGAGCCGCTGATGACACGGCTGATAATTGAGGCGGAGCGGCGCGCACGAAAAAGCCGCCACTTCGGCCTGCTGCCGGCGAAAATATCCGCCGCCGGCGCAATGCGTCTTCGTCGCCGCATTTGTTCGACTTGGCGCGCACACGCGCTGTCGGCGCCGACGGGTGAGACGGAACACAGGGCGAACACAGCGCCAGTGGCGTCTCCGGCGATGTGGGCCGAGCTCGGCACGACCGAATTCCTGCACATCGGAGAGAAGAAGAGGAGCGTTGGGTCTTTTGCGATGCGTTCGACTAAACAAGGTTATGTAGCGCCGCCGACGTATCACGACGATTGTTCGCGGGGGGATCTGGTTTGGTGCGCGATTCGAACCCACGATCTTACGGTCAAGAGTCCAATACCCTACCGACTGAGTCACGGCGACCCAGTATCGGGGCGGAGCCTGCTGTGACGTGTCTCACCAGTTCACCTCGTGGTCCAGTGGCGGCTCCCAGGGGCGGCTGTTCGATGGGGAACTGAGTCAGCGATCAGGAGACGCGGTCACGACGTCAATGCTAGTCCTGATAGGCGGCGCATGTCAGCGGCGGATTCAGGAATTGTCGGGCAATTGTAGCACCTTTCCTGCCAGCACGTGTTCTCATCTTCTCCTCTCTCCTTGGCTGAAAGGTCTGTTGGGTGAGGGTGCGCCGGAACCCTCCCGAAGGTCTGTTGGGTGAGGGTGCGCTGGAACCCTCCCGAAGTGGCACCTTTCCCTACCGGACGGACGCAGCCTTTCCATGGGAGGGGCCAGGGGCACATTCCCCCAGTTTCTACCCCTGTGTCCGCCCCAGAACTGTGTACCCCGATGTAGAATTTTGTCCGCGAATCGAGAGTATTAAGGCGGCTGCGCCATCCTACGAACTGCATCTGCAAACCCAGATTGCACCGCAGACACAGATCGTGCGTGTAGATCAAGAAGGGCGTATGCCCACCTGCACAGCGGTAAGGCTGTCTACTTTTGGTGCCGACAGTGCAACACCAATCATTTGCAAATTTGCCACGAGGCTCACACGAGGCACCGTCTTCTCTCTCCCACCCGACACGCACTGTGTCCGCTCGTGCTGCAACGAGCGGTCTCCTGTGGTACCTCCGAGCGTCCAGCGGATCGAGCAGGCATCCGATAGCTGGGTTGAGCAGGTTCTGTCAAAAGAACTACTTGTTCGTGGTGTTCGTCGCGCGTTCAACAAACCTTTGCGCCGGACGGACGTGTGTCCTGTGTCGTGTATCGTGTGACGTGTGTCGTGTGACGGACTTCTGTCGTGTGTCGTGTGTCGTGTGTCGTGTGTCGTGTGTCGTGTGTCGTGTGTCGTGTGTCGTGTGTCGTGTGTCGTGTGTCGTGTGCCGTGTGTCGTTGTGCCGTGTGTCGTGTGTCGTGTGTCTGTGTGTCGTCGTGTCGTGTGTCGTGTGTCGTGTGTCGTGTGTCGCGTGTCGTGTGTCGTGTGTCGCGTGTCGCGTGTCGCGTGTCGTGTGTCGTGTGTCGTGTGTCGTGTGTCGTGTGTCGTGTGTCGCGTGTCGCGTGTCGTGTGTCGTGTGTCGCGTGTCGCGTGTCGTGTCGTGTGTCGCGTGTCGCGTGTCGTGTGTCGTGTGTCGTGTGTCGCGTGTCGTGTGTCGTGTGTCGTGTGTCGTGTGTCGTGTGTCGTGTGTTGTGTGTTGTGTGCCGTGTGTCGTGTGTCGTGTGTCGTGTGTCGTGTGTCGTGTGTCGTGTGTCGTGTGTCGTGTGACGTGTGTCGTGTGTCGCGTGTCGTGTGTCGTGTGTCGAGTGTTGTGTGCCGTGTGTCGTATGTCGAGTGTCGTGTATCGTGTACCGTGTGTCGTGTGTTGTGTGCCGTGTGTCGTGTGTCGTGTGTTGTGTGTCGTGTGTCGTGTGTCGTGTGTTGTGTGTCCGCCACACCCGGGCCTCGTGCTCGTGACCCTGGTCTGCCGTGTGAATGCCGTACACTGACGCCGCCAGCTCCGCCTGTGACTGTCGGTACCTCTCCGCCGGTACCTGTGACTGTCGGTACCTCTCCGCCGGTACCTGTGACTGTCGGTACCTCTCCACCGGTACCTGTGACTGTCGGTACCTCTCCACCGGTACCTGTGACTGTCGGTACCTCTCCGCCGGTACCTGTGACTGTCGGTACATCTCCGCCGGTACCTGTGACTGTCGGTACCTCTCCACCGGTACCTGTGACTGTCGGTACCTCTCTACCGGTACCTGTGACTGTCGGTACCTCTCCACCGGTACCTGTGACTGTCGGTACCTCTGCACCGGTACCTGTGACTGTCGGTACCTCTCCGCCGGTACCTGTGACTGTCGGTACCTCTCCACCGGTACCTGTGACTGTCGGTACCTCTCTACCGGTACCTGTGACTGTCGGTACCTCTCCACCGGTACCTGTGACTGTCGGTACCTCTGCACCGGTACCTGTGACTGTCGGTACCTCTCCGCCGGTACCTGTGACTGTCGGTACCTCTCCACCGGTACCTGTGACTGTCGGTGCGGTCTTGACCCCGACATTTTTGCCCTGGCCCCATTACCTTCTTACTCTCTTGGCATGAGACCCCATGAGTTGGCCAACGATACCAACGATATTTGCAGCGCTCATTGAGTTCATGCATTGGTCGCAATAATATCCTTCCAACTTCTCCACCCACGTCAGCCCACCCACACAGCAGCCGGCGCGACGTCAGCCCACCCACACAGCAGCCGGCGCGACGTCAGCCCACCCACACAGCAACCTGCGCGACGTCAGCCCACCCACACAGCAGCCGGCGCGACGTCAGCCCACCCACACAGCAGGCGGCGCGACGTCAGCCCACCCACACAGCAGCCGGCGCGACGTCAGCCCACCCACACAGCAGCCTGCGCGACGTCAGCCCACCCACACAGCAGGCGGCGCGACGTCAGCTCACCCACACAGCAGCCGGCGCGGCTGCGTCGACATCACCCCGTAGCTGGCCGACCCGGCGACTGCCCTGGGAGAGACTTGCGAAGGGCGCATAACAAGGTCTGGTGTGATAAAAAGATAAAAATTCCTTCTTTGATCCGGCGTATTTTTGGTTGTTTGGGAGAGGGGCCTGCCCCGGCCCCTTGACCGCGCCTCTAGGTGAGGGTAGCGCTGTGCAACACATCAAGGTGAGTCGCGTGCAGAGTCGCCGTGCACCTTGCCCATTGTGCACCCACGTGCTGCTGGCAGCCCAGCCGCCGGACGGCAACAAAGGGATCCGAAATAAAAACAAGGAAAGGCGGAGAGAGGCAGCGGCAGGCGGTCCCGCTGTGGCGGGCAGAGTCTGCGGTACCTCCATCCATCCGTATGATGGCACCTGTACGGCATACGCCCCTCATCGCCGCTCTATTCTCCGGTATTTCATCAACAACAATGCGTAATTTCGCCGCGGGCTCTACTCGGGGATGGACACTCGGCGCTGCTCGGGGCTACATTTGCACTTTCCACATCACACTAAACTGTCCGAACTGACTGATCTACTTCCTGTTTCCAGTCTACTTTGGTTGTGTTTTCTATTAGTGTGTTTTCTGCCTTGTGATGTTACATGCCATACGGTATGTCTTGTGATGAATGACTGATGTGACGCCACAAGCCGTACGGCACGCTTTGCATGCTGCCTTCGTCCCCTGACTCGCCTGACATAAACATGCAGGCTATTTTCTAATCAGTAGGAAGGAACGATTACATTTGTCATAAACGAACGGTCACTCCACAATTTGTGTGTTTCTTTATGTTACTTTCGGGTCTTTCAAGCAGCTTGGTTTTTTCCTACGGGTGCTTTTACCGAGCTTTAACTAAAATAACACATATCAACACATCCAAGGTTGTGTCCGGTCGCCCACGGCTCGCCCTGGGCGACGGACATCCACTTCGGTTTCGGGTCGTGGGTGGCTAGCGGGGACTGATCGTGGGCAGTGATGCTGGCCGCCCTCCAAATGGTATGTCGTGCAGAATGTATGATTACCTATATGTCTTCGCATTACCCGTATGTACTGTATGATATGTAGGTGCCCCACCTCCTACGACACTTTTCTTGTTCGCCGGCGTTCCTCTATTTTCCTCTCTTGATTGCCTGATATTGGATGCCACACAAGCCGGCTAAACGTAGTCCTTTATTTAACCCTCCGGTCTCTCCGGTCAGATCCTCACGCGACGTCTCGGGGGGGGGGGAGGGGTTGATAGAAACCCCTCTAAAATCAAAACTATGCGTCGCATGAAAACGAAATAGGTATCATTCGGAAAACGCTTGACGAGTAGGGCCCGACACCACCACCCCAAAACCCCCCAAAAGTGACGTCACTAGGGAGCCTAGATTTTCACGACTTGCATTATGTTTTTGGCTCTGGTAGTTCATTCTGGTGGACATTTGAGATTTTAAAAAATTGGGATCAGAAATGCACGGCGAAATCGACCAGGGCCACAAAATATTTTGGCCATCCAAATTTGTTTGTTCTTTTCTCAAAACATTGAGTTTTAAAGTTTTCTTTAATTTTCTCTTTCTCATGGTCAGAGCTAACCGAAAAACTTTGTTCGAAGTCAACTTGCTCAAATGAAAATGCTTACTTGAGCCAGGATTTTCACTTTGATCTCTAATAGGCAAATATGCAAAATTAATACATGGTCAAATACGAAAAAAATGACAAATTTCTCTCGTATGTCTTGTTGCATCCCTAAAGGTAAGTAAACGTTGAAAGTTTCATTAAAATATCTGCATCTGTTAAAGCGTGACAACTGGTTGCACTTTTTTTGGTGGTGACATCACTTGACCTGGACTAACTCGTTGACCATAGATGATCTGAATTCCAAAGTTTGACACAATATGCCAAATTGATGTAGGAAAAGCTATGCCAAATTTCGGCGCGCGGTAGCGCGCCCTTTTTTATATCCGCGCAAAAACCTGAGGGAAGGGCGTTTGAAGACCCCCGAGACGGCGCAGGTTAACGTATCCTTCCTCTAGCGGATGTGATTTGCCTCTGCAAAGCAAAATATATGTCAGCTGGCTTTCATAGAGTGTCTGGAGGCTATGTGTACCGTGTGTTGTGGTTAGATGTGGGCGTCATACTGTCGGCGAGTCATGCTATTCTTGCATCTAACTTCTTGCTTCTATCCACCTGCAGCCACGTCTTCGAGGGCTTTCCAACGTCTGGCACGCCAACGTCTGGCACGCCAACGTCTGGCACGCGAACGTCTGATATCCGTTGACGCTTTAAGTAACCATCTTTTGGAAACATGCATTGCGAATAAGCTTAGCTGGTTAGTGTTGGAACCTAAAGGTTGGTACGTTTTACAACTAACAATTACTATGTACGCAATACACGATGATATACAGGTGGTGCCATTGTACTGCAGTATTATGCATAGTTCAATAGCAGTGGGTGTAATTCGTCACGCTCCAAAGATTAATCGCTTCAAGTGATGGGCTTTCAGTCCTCCGGGTTCGCCCCAACATCGATCTAATTTCATCAACGGATGACGACGATGACCCGGCTGTTCGGCGGCCGCAGCGGGCCAACCGCGCGGTAATGCGCTGTGTAAATAGTTTACCGAGGCGGCCATCTATCTGCGAGCGGCGCCGCAATGACGGACGGTTTGCGGCACTGGCGGCGCGCAGCAGGTGTAGAAGCCCAGGCGGGCTGGAAGACCGCCGCATCATGGCCACGGCCGGCAGCTGATTGCCGACGGGAAACTCGTGTACTCGGAGCGCGTGACCGCGCTGCAAATTCGAGCCCGGGATCGAATCCCCGCGGCGTCCGGCGTTTTTGCCGTGCTCGCGCGCCGACGCTGAAAATCTCCGGACACAGCTTCCCACAAAGAGCTCCAGCAGGGTTTGATGGCCAATTATGTGCTTCTGACGGTTGCAGACGCTCTCACCAGTGGGATCGGAACATGCTTAATGCACCGAGGTGTGTCTGGGAGCAATACTGGCGGGATATTGATACACGAGATGGGCCGGTGTGTGTATAGCAGCAATACTGGCGGGATATTGATACACGAGATGGGCCGGTGTGTGTATAGCAGCAATACTGGCGGGATACTGATACACGAGATGGGCCTGTGTGTGTATGGCAGCAATACTGGCGGGATATTGATACACGAGATGGGCCTGTGTGTGTATGGCAGCAATACTGGCGGGATATTGATACACGAGATGGGCCGGTGTGTGCATGGCAGCAATACTGGCGGAGTATTGATACACGAGATGGGCCTGTGTGTGTATGGCAGCAATACTGGCGGGGTATTGATACACGAGATAGGCCGGTGTGTGTATAGCAGCAACACTGGCGGGATATTGATACACGAGATGGGCCGGTGTGTGTATAGCAGCAATACTGGCGGGATATTGATACACGAGATGGGCCGGTGTGTGTATGGCAGCAATACTGGCGGGATATTGATACACGAGATGGGCCGGTGTGTGCATAGCAGCAACACTGGCGGGATATCGATACACGAGATGGGCCGGTGTGTGCATGGCAGCAATACTGGCGGGATATTGATACACGAGATGGGCCGGTGTGTGCATGGCAGCAATACTGGCGGGATATTGATACACGAGATGGGCCGGTGTGTGCATGGCAGCAATACTGGCGGGATATTGATACACGAAGTGAGCTGCTGTATATATTACTATATACAGCAATACTGATGGATCCACGTTGGAAATCCTGGCGAAGCCCCTGAACCAACCATGTTGGATAATACGTTTTTATTCGATTCTTCATCACTTCCATCAGCAAAGGTGTAAAATCCTGAACGAGAACTAAATTGCCTTGGATGCATTTCAAAAGCAATAGCGCATGCCTACTTTAAAGCAGGACAATGGACAAAAGACATCGGTTCAGCCCGATAGTTGAGCTTCAGTCTGATTGTGCTGTGGGGGGGGATCAATTATTGAGGGAACTAGTGATACCCGTTTGCACGCGCACAGCGACGCCACTAGAGCGCATGCAGCAGACTGTGGATACGTCGTGAGGAAGTCGGGAAAGCGTGCGCTCAGCACGTCGCAAGCACTGAGTGCTCTAAAGAGCAGCGCCCGACAGACCGACGCCAGACATGCGGCACCGACGTGCCTCTCCACAGGCACTGACGCCAGACATGCGGCACCGACGTGCCTCTCCACAGGCACTGACGCCAGACATGCGGCACTGTCGGGCGTGTCCACAGGCACTGACGTCAGACATGCGGCACCGACGTGCCTCTCCACAGGCACTGACGTCAGACATGCGACACCGACGTGCCTCTCCACAGGCACTGACGTCAGACATGCGGCACCGACGTGCCTCTCCACAGGCACTGACGTCAGACATGCGGCACCGACGTGCCTCTCCACAGGCACTGACGTCAGACATGCGACACCGACGTGCCTCTCCACAGGCACTGACGTCAGACATGCGGCACCGACGTGCCTCTCCACAGGCACTGACGCCCCAGACATGCGGCACTGTCGGGCGTGTCCACAGGCACTGACGTCAGACATGCGGCACCGACGTGCCTCTCCACAGGCACTGACGTCAGACATGCGGCACCGACGTGCCTCTCCACAGGCACTGACGTCAGACATGCGGCACCGACGTGCCTCTCCACAGGCACTGACGTCAGACATGCGACACCGACGTGCCTCTCCACAGGCACTGACGTCAGACATGCGGCACCGACGTGCCTCTCCACAGGCACTGACGTCAGACATGCGGCACCGACGTGCCTCTCCACAGGCACTGACGTCAGACATGCGACACCGACGTGCCTCTCCACAGGCACTGACGTCAGACATGCGGCACCGACGTGCCTCTCCACAGGCACTGACGCCCCAGACATGCGGCACTGTCGGGCGTGTCCACAGGCACTGACGTCAGACATGCGGCACCGACGTGCCTCTCCACAGGCACTGACGTCAGACATGCGGCACCGACGTGCCTCTCCACAGGCACTGACGCCAGACATGCGGCACCGACGTGCCTCTCCACAGGCACTGACGTCAGACGTGCGGCACCGACGTGCCTCTCCACAGGCACTGACGTCAGACATGCGGCACCGACGTGCCTCTCCGCAGGCACTGACGTCAGACATGCGGCACCGTCTGGCGTGTCTACAGGCACTGACGTCAGACATGCGGCGGCACCGTCTGGCGTGTCTACAGGCACTGACGTCAGACATGCGGCGGCACCGTCTGGCGTGTCTACAGGCACTGACATCAGACATGCGGCACCGTCTGGCGTGTCTACAGGCACTGACGTCAGACATGCGGCACCGTCTGGCGTGTCTACAGGCACTGACGTCAGACATGCGGCACCGTCTGGCGTGTCTACAGGCAGTGACGTCAGCTGAAGCGGCCGGGCTGACGTCTGGGTTGAAGTGACTCGGCCAAGTTGGTGGTGACCTGAGATATGACGACGTGATGTGATGTGATGTGATGTGACGTGATGTGATGTGATGTGATGCGATGTGATGTGATGTTATGCTATGTTATGTGTGATGTGATGTGATGTGATGCTATGTTAAGTCATGCTACGCTATGTTGTGTTATGCTATGTTATGCTATGTGATGTGATGTGATGTGATGTGATGTGATGTGATGTTATGTGATGTGATGTGATGTGATGTGATGTGACGACGTCCATTGTGCTGTCGGCAACGACATGGGCAACTACTTCAACTGGTCTGCGAGCAGGCGCTGGCTTTACGCCATGTCGAACCGCGTGCCGAAGCCGAAGCCGAAGCCGGAGTCCGCGAGACTTGGGCAAACTGTGACCTTCGACCTGGACGGCCGAACAGCCAAAGCCGAACACGCCCTCCGGCGGTGAGTACACACATGGATTATCTCACCAACACCACCGTCCCAGTCTCGCAGCCAGTCACGCAGTCACGGATGGCCACTAATGGTGCGCAATGCTGACGAGATTAGAGTGCTCCCAAACCAACGAAGAGCGCCCGAGGCATTACTGCGTCCGCCGGCGGTACTGTAGTGATGAGCTAGTGTCATCAGAAGACAGGAGCCCAGGTCATGTTGCCGTCTCGGTGGCTCAGTTGTTTAGAGCGCTGGCCTGCTCTCGTTTGCCGTGTCGTGGCAACACAAGGTTCCAGTCGCTACACGTGCTAGCAGTTGACCCCCGGGCTGGGAAGGTCAGTTGACAACTGGCCCGTTAAGGCCGGGGGAAGATCTACCGGGGCGGCCGCGTCGGTACATTGACGGCACGTTAAGCTCACGTGCCGTCAATGACACGTGAGCTTAATGCGCAACGTCAAAGTTTCGCATTTGAGCTGGAATGCATGGATCGGGTGGTGGGGCCAGGGTTCACCCAGCATGCTCTGCTTAACAATAGGACCCTGGCCTATAAAGCCACCCCAGCAAGAATTCGAACAATATTTCGTGACAATGAAACATAGAGAAGCATAAACACAGCACGTCGGATAAAGCCATGTCCTTAGTGTCCAAAATGTTGTCCAGACATGATTCTATACGTACTCGCAGAGGCAGACATAGATAGTCGTGGGTCATGCATTAGATGTGGAGTGAGTGTACTGTGCAGGCATCCCACGTGTAGATACTGAACTGCCGTACACATGTCACGTCATGTCACATGTCACGTCATGTCACGTCATGTCACACGTCATGTCACATGTCATGTCATGTCACATGGCACGTCATGTCACATGTACGTCATGTCATGTCACGTCATGTCATGTCACGTCTGTCTGTCGTCATGTCTGTCCGTCTGTCACTGTCGTCTGTCACATGTCACGTCTGTATGTCCGTCTGTCACTGTCCGTCTGTCATGTCACGTCTGTCTGTCACGTATGTCACATGTCCGCTGTCACATGTCACGTCATGTCACATGTCACGTCGTCCATGTCACGTCTGTACTGTCGTCTGTCACATGTCACGTCATGTAATGTCACGTCATGTCACATGTCACGTCATGTCACATGTCGTCATGTCCATGTACGTCATGTCATGTCACGTCATGTCATGTCCGTCTGTCACATGTCCGTCATGTCCTGTCGTCATGTCATGTCACGTCATGTCACATGTCACGTCTGTCTGTCACGTCATGTCATGTCCGTCTGTCACATGTCACGTCATGTCACATGTACGTCAGTCCATGTCGTCATGTACATGTCACGTCATGTCTGTCACGTCTGTCCTGTCGTCGTCACTGTCGTTGTCTGTACGTCTGTCCATGTCACGTCTGTCACTGTCCGTCTGTCACTGTCGTCTGGTCGTGTCGTGCCTGTGTCTGCCTGTCGTCTGTCTGTCGTCGTTGTCCGTGCTGCGTCATGTACGTTGTTGTCGTGTCTGTGGTGGTGACTGTCGTCTGTCCTGTCGTGGTCCGTCTGTCCTGTCGTTGTCGTGTTGTGGGGGTGTGGGGAGTTGCTGTCACGTCATGTCACATGTCGTCTGTCACATGTCACGTCATGTCACATGTCACGTCATGTCACATGTCACGTCATGTCACATGTCACGTATGTCACATGTCACGTCATGTCACATGTCGTCATGTCACATGTCACGTCATGTACTGTACGTCTGTGTCACGTATGTCTGTCGTTGTCACATGTCACGTATGTCACTGTCACGTCATGTCAATGTACGTCATGTCATGTCGTCGTGTCACATGTCCGTCATGTCACATGTCACGTCATGTCACTGTCCGTCTGTCATGTCGTTGTACATGTCACGTCATGTCTGTCGTCTGCACATGTCACGTCATGTCACATGTCACGTCATGTCTGTCACGTCATGTACATGTCACGTCATGTCACTGTACGTTGTCACATGTCCGTCATGTCACATGTCGTCATGCCATGTCGTCATGCATGTCACGTCATGCACATGTCACGTCATGTCACATGTCACGGTCATGTCACATGTCACGTCATGTCACATGTCACGTCATGTCATGTCACGTCATGTCACTGTCACGTCATGTCACATGTCACGTCATGTCACATGTCACGTCATGTCACATGTCACGTCATGTCACATGTCACGTCATGTACATGTCACGTCATGTCACATGTCACGTCATGTCACATGTCACGTCATGTCACATGTCACGTCATGTCACATGTAGTCATGTCACATGTCACGTCATGTCACATGTCACGTCATGTACATGTAGTCATGTCCTGTCACGTCATGTCACATGTCACGTCATGTCACATGTCACGTCATGTCACATGTCACGTCATGTCACATGTCACGTCATGTCATGTCACGTCATGTCACATGTCACGTCATGTCACATGTCACGTCATGTCACATGTCACGTCATGTCACTGTCACGTCTGTCTGTCACGTCATGTCCTGTCACGTTGTCATGTACATGTCACGTCATGTCACATGTCACGTCATGTCACATGTCACGTCATGTCACATGTCACGTCATGTCACATGTCACGTCATGTCACATGTCACGTCATGTCACATGTCACGTTGTCACATGTCACGTCATGTCACATGTCACGTCATGTCACATGTCACGTCATGTCACATGTCACGTCATGTCACATGTCACGTCATGTCACATGTCACGTCATGTCACATGTCACGTCATGTCACATGTCACGTCATGTCACATGTCACGTCATGTCACATGTCACGTCATGTCACATGTCACGTCATGTCACATGTCACGTCATGTCACATGTCACGTCATGTCACATGTCACGTCATGTCACATGTCACGTCATGTCACATGTCACGTCATGTCACATGTCACGTCATGTCACATGTCACGTCATGTCACATGTCACGTCATGTCACATGTCACGTCATGTCACATGTCACGTCATGTCACATGTCACGTCATGTCACATGTCACGTCATGTCACATGTCACGTCATGTCACATGTCACGTCATGTCACATGTCACGTCATGTCACATGTCACGTCATGTCACATGTCACGTCATGTCACATGTCACGTCATGTCACATGTCACGTCATGTCACATGTCACGTCATGTCACATGTCACGTCATGTCACATGTCACGTCATGTCACATGTCACGTCATGTCACATGTCACGTCATGTCACATGTCACGTCATGTCACATGTCACGTCATGTCACATGTCACGTCATGTCACATGTCACGTCATGTCACATGTCACGTCATGTCACATGTCACGTCATGTCACATGTCACGTCATGTCACATGTCACGTCATGTCACATGTCACGTCATGTCACATGTCACGTCATGTCACATGTCACGTCATGTCACATGTCACGTCATGTCACATGTCACGTCATGTCACATGTCACGTCATGTCACATGTCACGTCATGTCACATGTCACGTCATGTCACATGTCACGTCATGTCACATGTCACGTCATGTCACATGTCACGTCATGTCACATGTCACGTCATGTCATGTAGTCTGTCATGTCACGTCATGTCACATGTCCGTCATGTCACATGTCACGTCATGTCACATGTCACGTCATGTCACATGTCACGTCATGTCACATGTCACGTCATGTCACATGTCACGTCATGTCACATGTCACGTCATGTCACATGTCACGTCATGTCACATGTCACGTCATGTCACATGTCACGTCATGTCACATGTCACGTCATGTCACATGTCACGTCATGTCACATGTCACGTCATGTCACATGTCACGTCATGTCACATGTCACGTCATGTCACATGTCACGTCATGTCACATGTCACGTCATGTCACATGTCACGTCATGTCACATGTCACGTCATGTCACATGTCACGTCATGTCACATGTCACGTCATGTCACATGTCACGTCATGTCACATGTCACGTCATGTCACATGTCACGTCATGTCACATGTCACGTCATGTCACATGTCACGTCATGTCACATGTCACGTCATGTCACATGTCACGTCATGTCACATGTCACGTCATGTCACATGTCACGTCATGTCACATGTCACGTCATGTCACATGTCACGTCATGTCACATGTCACGTCATGTCACATGTCACGTCATGTCATGTCACATGTCACGTCATGTCACATGTCACGTCATGTCACATGTCACGTCATGTCACATGTCACGTCATGTCACATGTCACGTCATGTCACATGTCACGTCATGTCACATGTCACGTCATGTCACATGTCACGTCATGTCACATGTCACGTCATGTCACATGTCACGTCATGTCACATGTCACGTCATGTCACATGTCACGTCATGTCATTTGCCACGTCGTGGCACATGTGACGTCATGCCACATGTCGCACGTCACCGACATGCGTCGGCAGGCTGTGAGCAGAGTTGCAATGCAGGCTACCTGCATTTTCTCAACTGATGATGCTGAACAAGCATGAAGGATTCATATAGTAGTGTGGCACAAGGCTTCTTTGAGCAGTACACTGTGTCATTGCCGTGTTAAATGGGTATATCCGAGCGATGATATGTCAAAATTCGGGCCTTCCCAGTATGTGTGTATGTGTGTGTGTGTGTGTGTGTGTGTGTGTGTGTGTGTGTGTGTGTGTGTGTGTGTGTGTGTGTGTGTGTGTGTGTGTGTGTGTGTGTGTGTGTATGTGTGTGTGTACATTTCAGCTGGACTACACCTACACATACGTGTGCCATGGTGACCGTTGGAGGTGACAGCATTCCGGTCCTTCCAGACACCGCAGGACGGTTGGCGTACGCCGCGTGACGTGTGACGTGTGACGTGTGACGTGTGATGTGTGACTTGTGACGTGTGACGTGTGACGTGTGACGTGTGACGTGTGACGTGTGACGTGTGACGCGTGACGCGTGACAGCTGGTGCGGCAGACAAAATTGTCGGGTTTTTTCCGGCGCTGGCAGTCACCAAGCAGGATACCAAGACATCGTGCATCAGTCCAGCTCTGAATGGATCGTGATTTCGCGAGGCGTTGCCGCCACTTGCACATGTGCCGATCTGGTGTTAAGCGGTGTTAAGGTGCCGATCTGGTGTTAAGCGGTGTTAAGGTGCCGATCTGGTGTTAAGCGGTGTTAAGGTGCCGATCTGGTGTTAAGCGGTGTTAAGGTGCCGATCTGGTGTTAAGCGGTGTTAAGGTGCCGATCTGGTGTTAAGCGGTGTTAAGGTGCGGATATGGTGTTAAGCGGTGTTAAGGTCCAGATCTGGTGTTAAGCGGTGTTAAGGTGCCGATCTGGTGTTAAGCGGTGTTAAGGTGCCGATCTGGTGTTAAGCGGTGTTAAGGTGCAGATCTGGTGTGAACGGTGTTAAGGTGCAGATCTGGTGTTAAGCGGTGTTAAGGTGCCGATCTGTGTTGCAGATCTGGTGTTAAGCGGTGTTAAGGTGCAGATCTGGTGTTAAGCGGTGTTAAGGTGCAGATCTGGTGTTAAGCGGTGTTAAGGTGCAGATCTGGTGTTAAGCGGTGTTAAGGTGCCGATCTGGTGTTAAGCGGTGTTAAGGTGCCGATCTGGTGTTAAGCGGTGTTAAGGTGCCGATCTGGTGTTAAGCGGTGTTAAGGTGCCGATCTGGTGTTAAGCGGTGTTAAGGTGCCGATCTGGTGTTAAGCGGTGTTAAGGTGCAGATCTGGTGTTAAGCGGTGTTAAGGTGCCGATCTGGTGTTAAGCGGTGTTAAGGTGCCGATCTGGTGTTAAGCGGTGTTAAGGTGCCGATCTGGTGTTAAGCGGTGTTAAGGTGCCGATCTGGTGTTAAGCGGTGTTAAGGTGCCGATCTTGTTAAGCGGTGTTAAGGTGCAGATCTGGTGTTAAGCGGTGTTAAGCGGTGTTAAGGTGCCGATCTGGTGTTAAGCGGTGTTAAGGTGCCGATCTGGTGTTAAGCGGTGTTAAGGTGGATCTGGTGTTAAGCGGTGTTAAGGTGCCGATCTGGTGTTAAGCGGTGTTAAGGAGATCTGGTGTGCCGATCTGGTGTTAAGCGGTGTTAAGAAGGTGCCGATCTGGTGTTAAGCGGTGTTAAGGTGCCGATCTGGTGTTAAGCGGTGTTAAGGTGCCGATCTGGTGTTAAGCGGTGTTAAGGTGCCGATCTGGTGTTAAGCGGTGTTAATTAAGGTGCCGATCTGGTGTTAAGCGGTGTTAAGGTGCCGATCTGGTGTTAAGCGGTGTTAAGGTGCCGATCTGGTGTTAAGCGGTGTTAAGGTGCCGATCTGGTGTTAAGCGGTGTTAAGGTGCCGATCTGGTGTTAAGCGGTGTTAAGGTGCCGATCTGGTGTTAAGCGGTGTTAAGGTGCCGATCTGGTGTTAAGCGGTGTTAAGGTGCCGATCTGGTGTTAAGCGGTGTTAAGGTGCCGATCTGGTGTTAAGCGGTGTTAAGGTGCCGATCTGGTGTTAAGCGGTGTTAAGGTGCCGATCTGGTGTTAAGCGGTGTTAAGGTGCCGATCTGGTGTTAAGCGGTGTTAAGGTGCCGATCTGGTGTTAAGCGGTGTTAAGGTGCCGATCTGGTGTTAAGCGGTGTTAAGGTGCCGATCGTGTTAAGCGGTGTTAAGGTGCGATTGTGTTAAGCGGTGTTAAGGTGCCGATCTGGTGTTAAGCGGTGTTAAGGTGCAGATCTGGTGTTAAGCGGTGTTAAGGTGCAGTTCTGGTGTTAAGCGGTGTTAAGGTGCCGATCTGGTGTTAAGCGGTGTTAATGTGCCGATCTGGTGTTAAGCGGTGTTAAGGTGCAGATCTGGTGTTAAGCGGTGTTAAGGTGCAGATCTGGTGTTAAGCGGTGTTAAGGTGCAGATCTGGAGTTAAGCGGTGTTGACTGGAGGCTCTCTGGGGTATTCGGCGTCACGCAGTACCCGCCTGTTCTGTCAGGCTTAACCCTCGCCTACTCGTAGTGTCACGCAATAGCCGCCTGGTTATCAGGCTTAACCCTCGCCTAGTGTCACCCAGTAGCCGCCTGGTTATCAGGCTTCACCCTCGCCGGTCCGGCCCACAAAATCCATCTTCGTCGCCCATGGGGAGGGGTGCTCTTAAAGCCCCATCTAACTTCCGGCCTATCTATGCTAGGATGAAGTGCAGGACACGTTTGGAAGCTCTGGTCAAGGATAGCCGAAACATACCTTGTATTTCCGTTGTGGCTGATAATGAGGTCACCATAGGTCGGGTTAGGGCAATATATGGGCCCTGACTGAAAGTCCCTGGAAATGAATGGAAAGACAGAGCTTGTGTCCTTCCGACCTTGTCTTTCAAGAATTAACACATATGAATGCTTCCACATTCAAGACAGGTCATGATAGGTCATGACAGGATCAAGTCAAATCAGGATCATGTCTGAATTCTCACGGAATAGGTCAGTAATGGTTAGTTCTGTATCAGGCTCGAAACCAATTGGTAAACTTTGCCTGTTGGAGACACATGGAAAGGCCATTTGTAAGACAATATCGCCTATTGATCAAATCACATGTTATTTCTCCATTGTCATCATGCTAAGGTCGCTAAGGGTGATAATAGTTCAGCCCTGCGTCATGAGTTATACCATGAAAAGTTTTCTAAATTTTCAATATATATGTATATACATATATATATATATATATATATATATATATATATATATATATATATATATATATATATATATATATATATATATATATATATATATATATATATCAGGACCTTGGAATCAAACCATTCCAGCAACATATTTGCATACGATTTATATCCGAAAATTCTTGGGTCAGGTCAGGTCATGTCATATGTTCAGGTCAAGTATATTCAAGCTTGAACATCTGCGGAACATCATATTTGAAGTATATAATTGTGTTCCAAAAATAACTGATATGATACATAAACAGCTTTGTAAATTTGTCATATTCTGACCCCGTGACCTTGTGCCAGGTGACGCTGTGACAATGCACAAACTTAGTGCATAAGCAAGCCTTTCTTCGTCATTCGCATAAATGTACACTATTTGGAACGTACTTCAAAAGAAACATTAAATCATGTCAGTTTGAACGAGCTGAGGTCATCTTAGGTCATTTTCCTTCGTGATCCAATCTCATGTCCCACGGCTTAGGCAGCACTGAAATCGAATCCATGTATCGCTTAGCGATGACCAACAACTTCTGCATCAGATGGTCCTGTGTTGAATATACCTGATAAGTGACCTGACCTTATGTCGTTGACATTTTAGACATAAATTGACGGACAATGAATACTTCAAGTTCTGTATCGTTATTCGGGTGACACATTACCCACAAATTTAATTCTTCCCGCTGAACACGGTTAAAAAAAAATACACGGAAGTTTACCTGAGCTCAGGTCAGTGAGCTTGATCTTAAGGAACAGTTCCAGGTAGAAGTGTGTACGACTTCATGGAATGACAGTGTGCTCTAAGTTTGACGTGTATATGCTACAACCAACCCGACTGGCGGCCTTTAAATATTTTTGAACATCACTCGCTTTGACCCATCCCAAGTCCATGACCCGGTATGACTGGAACCTGTTTACAATGTTTGTAAAGTAGAAGCAAAACAAGCGACGGGAAATGTGGTGTCACTGCACCACTCAGTCGGCCTCGATGACGGTAAAAAACTGAGGGACGGGTGGTGGTGTCACAGGAGTAATATATTTCGTTCTTAAAAAGCAATCAATTCAGACATGTAAATGTAAGGAAGTGTTTCTCAGACCAGTTGGAATCGGACCATAGAAGACATTTTTCTGAAGGTGATACTACTCTGCTGATTTTGGTGTTTAAAATGTTGCGCCATGAAAGGGAATGTTTTGGAAGTTGGATAGTTCTACAAATAATAATTTGACAAGTAGGCGGTGGAATACGTTGTATAGTGCTGACCTAATGTTCAGTACTCTTTCTCACTTCAATTGAATATTGTTGCCAGGTTTTTAAATACCACCAAAGTTATACGATCTTTATGACAGAAGCATGGGTGTTAACTTCTGAAGGATATTTGGGGTGGGCACAATATATGAGGACAATGGGCAGCTCCAAATGAATGGGGGCACACTCCATATTATCTTACGTCAAAAGTTGAAATTATTGGGTTGGGAGCAAAGCCAACATTGAGGGGCATGCGAACCCTCCCCCACCACCTCCACCCACCAACCAACAGAAAAAGTATATAAAACAACACACCTGCGCAGAATCCATGAGGAAGTCGCTGTCGGTATCCGAACCGTTGCTTGACAATATATTAAGTTTCGTTGTACCCTCTAGCTACGGTGCCCAGCGTGGCTGATCAGGCTGGCAGAGGCAGCAACAAGGCAAGCAATCTCTAATACAAAATATTGACGAGCCGTTATAATGGTAAATTTGAAAGGCCCTCAGTAAGCCTCAGTGGATACGCTTGATGTGCCGAAGTGCCCTCAGTATTGTATTTATGATCAAGGCGTCTTCCGCAAATGTGAGATGGTTCTTGATATTTACAGAACGGCATTTGAACCAGATATGCCCCATGTATGTCCCATGTATGCAGATATGTTCCATGTACCTGCCTGTGGTCCCTATGTGGCTATTTAGTCCCACAAACTGCGATATAGTGATTTCGACACCAGTTGTCGGCAAAACCGGTGACGGCAATAATGTAACGAATAATCGGCCTGCGGTGATATCGCTGCCAGTAGAGGGTTACTTGATCGTAAAAATCGCCACAAATCCTCCTTGGGGCGATCCCCCTCCCACTCCCTTAGCAGATGCCATAAATGAGGGTAGCACACTCCGCCAATTGTGTGCGCCTCTCTCGCCCTCCCACCGCAATAATAGACCTCCCAATGTCTTGGCATGCCGATGTTGCACCTGAAAGGTAATGACAGGGTTGCACAAATAGCACTCTTGCTCTGTGTACCATCATACCAAGGCCCAGGTAGCTAAAATTTAACTGACTGGTCTGCGTGAACTGACCTTATATTATTAACATGATTGAATTGAACTGATCATATTTACCTGTGGAATTGATTGAGTATATCTGCGGTTGATGTTTGTGTATTTTTCACGGCTGACCTTTCTGGGATTCGTGGGCCACAAATTAGAACATGGCGAATTGGTGCATTGGTGATGACCATCCATACGAGTTGGTGGGGGAACTGGCGAGAGATGGGGGCTCACAATGCATTCTGGGTTCAAAATATGTGGTGTGCATCATAAACCTAGTGACAAAGTTGCTTCGATCAGTGTGGTCCAGAGCCCTCATAGTCTCCACCAATGGCGAATGCTTTCGTATATAGCAGGCAAGGGTTCACAATCCTAATTCGCTCACGTATGCATCCAATGTTAAATTGATGGGAGACGTGGACGCGAAAATGCCCGCCTTGTGAACCCTAAAGGTGGTCTGGTGACGTCCTCGCTATTGTTGCTCCTGGGCACGCACGAGACATTGCTCGGCCCCCCACCGCCATATACACAAATAACACGCCAATGCTTGAGAATAAATGCATGCCAAAAACCTGTATCGTGCCCGTGAGGCTATTACGGAGACGACGGCGGCGCACTGCTTAACAATTGGCATCGTCAAGGTGTCAGTGCGGGTTATACGTGGATTGTTTTGATCTGGTAGCGATGTTATGAGGTCGTCTGTGTCGCAACTGATATGGATGTCGTCCGTGTCGCAGCTTAGCGGATGGCCACCTGTGTCGCATCTCAGTGGGCAGACGTCTGTGTGGCAGCTCAGCTGGCGCGCCGGCTGTGTGGCAGCTCAGCTGGCGGCAGTCTGCGTCGCAGCTCAGCTGGGAACCGTCTGTGTGGCAGCTCAGTGGGTCAGTTGTGTCGCAGCTCAGCTGGCGGCCGGCTGTATCGCAGCTCAGCTGGGAACCGTCTGTGTGGCAGCCCAGCTGGCGGCCGGCTGTGTGGCAGCTCAGCTGGGAACCGTCTGTGTGGCAGCTCAGCTGGCGGCCGGCTGTGTGGCAGCTCAGCTGGCGGCCGGCTGTGTGGAGCTCAGCTGGCCGGCTGTGTGGCAGCTCAGCTGGGAACCGTCTGTGTCGCAGCTCAGCTGGCGGCCGGCTGTGTGGCAGCTCAGTGGGTCAGTTGTGTCGCAGCTCAGCTGGCGGCCGGCTGTATCGCAGCTCAGCTGGGAACCGTCTGTGTGGCAGCTCAGCTGGCGGCCGTCTGTGTGGCAGCTCAGCTGGCCGGCTGTGTGGCAGCTCAGCTGGCCGGCTGTGTGGCAGCTCAGCTGGTGGCCGGCTGTGTGGCAGCTCAGCTGGCGGCCGGCTGTGTGGCAGCTCAGCTGGCCGGCTGTGTGGCAGCTCAGCTGGGAACTGTCTGTGTCGCAGCTCAGCTGGCGGCCGGCTGTGTGGCAGCTCAGCTGGCGGCCGGCTGTGTGGCAGCTCAGCTGGCGGCCGTCTGTGTGGCAGCTCAGCTGGCGGCAGTCTGGGTCGCAGCTCAGCTGGGAACCGTCTGTGTGGCAGCCCAGCTGGGAACCGTCTGTGTGGCAGCTTAGCTGGCGGCCGTCTGTGTGGCAGCTCAGCTGGCCGGCTGTGTGGCAGCTCAGCTGGCCGGCTGTGTGGCAGCTCAGCTGGCGGCCGGCTGTGTGGCAGGCTGGGAACCGTCTGTGTGCAGCTCAGCTGGGCCGGCTGTGTGGCAGCTCAGCTGGGAACCGTCTGTGTGGCAGCTCAGCTGGCGGCCGGCTGTGTGGCAGCTCAGCTGGCCGGCTGTGTTGCGCCTCCCCGGACATGGCGGGCGGCCCGTCAGCCGGCTGAGAGGTTGGCAAACATTGGCGGCATGTTTGCCAACCACTTGAACCGGCGGCCAGGCCCCGGCCGGCTCTGTCGGACCAGCCACGGCAGCGGCTGTTTACTGCTTCTCTCTGCTCACCGTCAGCCAGCTGGGCACGTACTGCCTGCCACTGCCTCGCTGGCCGTCTACTGTGTTGCAGCCTGAGAGACGTATCAATAAGTGCCGACTATGTGGCTTCATAGATGGCGCACCTGAGCTCCAGAGTTATCAATAGTTAGAAAGTCTCCGCTAGATGCCTCTGATGATACACCTGCGCTGATGTTTGTGCAGAGGGAAATTTAACATGCGTGTGCATTTGAATGCAAAAAACCCTGCACCCGTTGGAAGCGCTGAGGTGCTGGCAGTTGACTGCGTGGCAGAGGGTGTGGCCGGAGGAAGCATTGTTGTGGTCGTCGGACGTGAGGCGAGCAGCAGATTAGTTCGTGTTCAGGCGTTGTCGTGTGCCATTCGTGAAGCCATCAATAGAGAATGTACATTCTTTCCGACTCGATTTCTTCATTCGCAACATGCTGGACTCGTGCCTCTTCATGTTTCCTCGCTACCTAAACCTTGAGTCGGTGCTTCCGCACGCTGTCTGACGCCTGACCACCGGGACCATGCTTCCGCACGCTGTCTGACCGCCTGGCCACCGGGACCATGCTTCCGCACGCTGTCTGACCGCCTGACCACCGGGACCATGCTTCCGCACGCTGTCTGACCGCCTGGCCACCGGGACCATGCTTCCGCACGCTGTCTGACCGCCTGACCACCGGGACCATGCTTCCGCACGCTGTCTGACCGCCTGACCACCGGTACCATGCTTCCGCACGCTGTCTGACGCCTGACCACCGGTACCATGCTTCCGCACGCTGTCTGACCGCCTGACCACCGGGACCATGCTTCCGCACGCTGTCTGACCGCCTGGCCACCGGGACCATGCTTCCGCACGCTGTCTGACCGCCTGACCACCGGGACCATGCTTCCGCACGCTGTCTGACGCCTGACCACCGGGACCATGCTTCCGCACGCTGTCTGACGCCTGACCACCGGGACCATGCCGGCGAGCGGACGCCTGACCACCGGTACCATGCTTCCGCACGCTGTCTGACCGCCTGACCACCGGGACCATGCTTCCGCACGCTGTCTGACCGCCTGACCACCGGGACCATGCTTCCGCACGCTGTCTGACCGCCTGACCACCGGGACCATGCTTCCGCACGCTGTCTGACCGCCTGACCACCGGGACCATGCTTCCGCACGCTGTCTGACCGCCTGACCACCGGGACCATGCTTCCGCACGCTGTCTGACCGCCTGACCACCGGTACCATGCTTCCGCACGCTGTCTGACCGCCTGACCACCGGGACCATGCTTCCGCACGCTGTCTGACCGCCTGACCACCGGTACCATGCTTCCGCACGCTGTCTGACCGCCTGACCACCGGGACCATGCTTCCGCACGCTGTCTGACCGCCTGGCCACCGGGACCATGCTGTCTCGCGAGATGAACACAGTTCAAATGCACAACCAGTGCACTTGAAGTTCACTTCAATTTTTTACATGCCTGCTAAGCTAGTGAAAGGGCGCTGATTACCAGTGTGTGGGATAACCATTAGTACAAATTGAGCAGGCAAAAAAGAAACACATCTAAGACGTCCTGAGACACCCTTAGAGCATCCTTTCAGCCCCCTTATGACTAATTAACCACAGCCGAACAAGGTTAAGGCAAACTTTCTTCACCAACAGGGTAGTGGAGCACTGGAACCAGCTGCCAGAAAACATCGTCAGTAGCAGCACATTGAACATCTTTAAAAACAGCATAGACAATCATTATAAGAATAGAGGGCTTGCTTTTCAGTATTACAGGGAGGGATGATTGACAGATTTGGTGGGCAACTGGTTCAGTGTACAGAGTGCATCCAAGAAGGACCCTTGTGGCTCATAGTTGCACTAATCTTTTATGTCTTTATGTCTTTATGTACAGCACCATTAGAACGTATTGTATGCGCTCGAAAGGCGAGATGAGCACCGTATCAGTGTTCTAAGGACGCTCTGAAGACGCCACGGGCACCCTATCGGTATCCTAAGGGCGCTCTAAGGACGTTCTAATGGCGAATTAGAGCATCCGTATGGCGCACTTTGTGTTGGGAGCGTATGAAAGAGGTCCTGTGGGCTCCCACTAGTTCCCTATGGGTACCACCCTGATACAATAATTACGAGGCGTGCTGATGATCCTGGCTTCCCAAAGTGATACGAGTTTAAAATACAAACATGGGCAGCTTCACAGCTTATATCGGCATCTTCTCCCCCAACTGATTCCCTGAGGTGTGGCTAGTGGGAAAGTGAGCCATGTGGCCAGGAGCAGGAAAGTGAGCCATGTGGCCAGGAGCAGGAAAGTGAGCCATGTATCCAGGAGCAGGAAAGTGAGCCATGTATCCAGGAGCAGGAAAGTGAGCCATGTGGCCAGGAGCAGGAAAGTGAGCCATGTGGCCAGGAGCAGGAAAGTGAGCCACGTATCCAGGAGCAGGAAAGTGAGCCATGTATCCAGGAGCAGGAAAGTGAGCCATGTATCCAGGAGCAGGAAAGTGAGCCACGTATCCAGGAGCAGGAAAGTGAGCCACGTATCCAGGAGCAGGAAAGTGAGCCATGTGGCCAGGAGCAGGAAAGTGAGCCACGTATCCAGGAGCAGGAAAGTGAGCCATGTGGCCAGGAGCAGGAAAGTGAGCCATTAAAGTGGCAGCAGGTCGGGTCGCGGCATGTCGGAGCGCCAACATGGTAGCAGCGCTATCCGACTTGTGCTGCCACCTGTCGTCGAAACTGTCTAACTCGACTGATTTGATGCAGCACACGGTCCACCACCACCAGATCTTCACAGCTAGATGGAGAGGAAGAGGGACGGAGGGAGAGGAAAAGGGAGGGGAGAGAGGAATGTGATGCAATCATATGATGGATGGATGTCATGTGACCCAAGGACTCGTCCAGCATGTTAACCTCTGAGGCACAGGCCATAGGGTGTTTCCCGTCTCCTCAGCATTGCCACGGGGTCAGCTGGGCTGTGATGATGGCCCCCGCAGTGGCCAATAGACCCCACTTAAAAAGTCTGACACGAGACCGATGTGACCCCTCCAATGAAAAGTACATGATGCAACCATGTGCTCTTAGTGGCATAGAAGGAAGCGCATTGTACTCGACGACAAGCCGAGTACAAGTACGATGACTGTTTCATTCTGAAGCAGGAGTCCATTGCAGAATAATGATCAACAACTGATTCAGTTTGAAGCCGAAACTAATGAGGCTTGCATCCATGGACGTAGTTTTCAGGAGGGGGATTGGTCCCCCTCGCACTTTCCGGCAGTTCCTTTTTGCATGGAGTGCACCCCTTGAAATTTAAAGCCGAAGGCACCACTCTGAATGCAGCAGGCGTCCACCCAGGGGTACTCGAGTGCACCCACCACCCTCCCTAAGATCCCTAAGATTGGTTTCGGCCAGTGACTCCCCTAAGGGAGAATGGTGTCCCCTGAAAATCGTCACCCACTCTTCCTGTCGCTCCTATGAACCTGTTTGTAGCAGAGCTCTGTTCGCATGTGCCTAGAAACAGAGCTTTTCGGACTGGAAGGAAATACTCAGAGATCGGTCAATCGCCAAAGTGAAAGACATCTTTCCAACGGACTCAGCTGAATACATTCCAAGAGCAGATTACGCCGTATGTGATGATGGCCATAATGCGGGCCGTGGACGCTGACAGCGGGTAAACTGTAGACAGTTCAGCTGGAATGTAAACTTCGTCGCCAACAGGCAACACTGGCAAAAAAAAACAGCAAGGCCAAAGTCGGTGGAAGTCTTGCTGGAAAAGAAGCTGACACCGGAGGAACGCGGCCAGGCAGTGGACAGTGAAGCGGACACAGAGGTGTACCAGTTACGCAGAAACCAGTCGTTGAAGCTGTCTTACTTCTAATTTCCGTCGTACGCCGACAATTTACATGCTGAGCATGGTGCTTTGCGTTTGAAACATGTCATCCTTTCTCGCCGTTTCATAGGCAGCATGCTGGCTATGGGTCTGTCAAGACAAGGGAATTCCAGAGGGGAAGTATTACGAGATAGACCGGGTATGCAGTCGAGGACCAGAATATACAGGCCGGAGACTCAGTATAGTGAAGTATACTATGTTGGTGCTGTTGAAGTAAATAAGGCATGGGCCTGGCATGTGGGATAAATGAACAAACTATCGAAAAATGCTTCGTATGATGTAGAACATGGACTCATTGGTGTGGTATTTGCGAAGCTTCTTTGCATTCATTAGCCCTCGAGCGAACGAGGAGACTGTCTCATACTGCCACAATACGACTGCCACAGGTCATGTCACCGAAGCAATGCCCAGCCAAGGGGAAACTGCTCAACCTGCCGTAAAGTGGATCATTGTGCTGCCTTGTGCTACTCAAGGAAGGTGGGCGAAACAAATCAGACTGACAATGTTTGCGGTTCGGTATGCCCGCAAGAAATTGACGAACACGACGTAGGAGGGTGCCGTGTTTGACGGACACGACGTAGGAGGGTGCCGTGTTTGGCGAACACGACGTAGGAGGGTGCCGTGTTTGACGGACACGTCGTGGGGTGCCGTGTTTGGAACGACGTGGAGGGTGCCGTGTTTGACGAACACGACGTAGGAGGGTGCCGTGTTTGTTGACGAAGCAGGGTGTTTGAACACGACGTAGGGGGGGTTTGGAAACACGGGGGGCGTTGGCGAACACGACGTAGGAGAGTGCCGTGTTTGACGAACACGACGTAGGAGGGTGCCGTGTTTGACGGACACGACGTAGGAGGGTGCCGTGTTTGACGAACACGACGTAGGAGGGTGCCGTGTTTGACGGACACGACGTAGGAGGGTGCCGTGTTTGACGAACACGACGTAGGAGGGTGCCGTGTTTGACGAACACGACGTAGGAGGGTGCCGTGTTTGGCGGACACGACGGGTAGGAGGTGCCGTGTTTGGAAACAGGAGGGGTGCCGTGTTTGGCAAACACGACGTAGGAGGGTGCCGTGTTTGACGGACACGACGTAGGAGGGTGCCGTGTTTGACGAACACGACGTAGGAGGGTGCCGTGTTTGCCGCCCCGGTTAACCAGTTGGTTAGAGCGCCGACCCGCGTCTGTCTCCACTGTCCTGTCCAGACAGAGTTCGAGTCGCTTCACGCGCTCTGATTTAGCTCACGGCTTGGGGGGGGGGTCGGTTGGTAAAACTAGCCCGATAGGGCCGGGGACGGACGGCCGTGTCGGTGCATTGACGGTACTTGAAACTTCCGGTAAAAATTCTGCCGTTGAGCTGAAATTCACCGATCGGGTGGTGGGGCCAGGATTTGCCCAGCAAGCTCTGCCTAGGAACAGTGTTCATAAACCATTCCAGTGAACCAATATCCTGAAAATTTCTCCGAATTTTTTTAACTTGCTGCGGAAAATTGTCGTCAAAGTCGGTGACGAGGACGGAGACTTTAAAGTTGGCAGCGGAGCACATGTCCACCTACTTACCCACCGTCAGCATGGGGACTTCAGGGATCCGCCACGTCTTCAGTCAGCTGGCTGATCTATCGAGGATGTTGGAGCCGCTTTGGACGTCCTCAGACCGTTCGAAGATGACGTAATGTGCAGGGGAAGAAGTCTTATTTGGAAACATTTTTGCGACACCGACGAACAGCTAGCGAATTCGTCAATGTGACCACGCTCTCCCCATCCCTCGCCGTGAAAATGGAGCCAAACAGCCGTCCCCTTTGGGATGGGATGCATTTCGTCACCGAATACAGCCACCAATTAATTTGCCTTCCGAGTCGAAAGCGAATATCTTCTATCTATCGGAACGCGGAAGAATGATAAACTTATCGAATCACAAAACTTTGTCGGAAAATATCACGCCGTTGAATGCATTGATTAATCACGTTGCACCACCGCAATCACCTCTACGAGATGTTGGTAGTAATCATGGCCGAGTACCCGAAGGATATGGGTCGGCCTCCTGTGTCATACAGAAGGATGAATGATGCCAGCGGCATATGTACCAAACGGTCAGCAGCTTATGCATTTTTTTATCTCAATACTCGGAAATAGTTTAAATCTCCGAAACCGGACTTGTCAATTCAACTGTGCCTCCCCACACATACACCGGCAAAGGCACTCCTGGGCTTCGTTCTGGGCACCACTTCGGTCTTCCGGTGAGCACGCCAGCGACATCGATTATTTTGGCTCAAATTTAACAGGCTCATCACGCTTACCTGACACACGTCTTGGCCATTCTTGCGCAGAGGTGAAAAGGTGTCTAGCCCGGCACCTGCAGAATATCAGGCACCAGCAGGCTGTCGCATGCTGAAACAAATACTGCCGCAGGTACCATGAAATGGCACTCAATTTTGTCTTCATGAAAAATGAAATAGCAAACACAATTATCTTCTTCTGTTCCGGTGGGTAGATACCACACAGTCAACTGGTGTGTGTAGTCTTGCAGTGCATTAGTGCGACAGTCAAGGGTGCACACAGACAGCATTATGGCACAGCCTTTCAGTCAACCTTGTCATCAGCTTGGATGAACCACGCACAAAGGGGGTTCACCTCTGAGTGTGGCTTAATCCGGACCATCGGCATCGACGGATCCGTCCGAAGGACTGCCTGAGGCGTCGGGAGCGTCGGCTCCTGAAGAAGGCAAATGCAGGTCAAACTTTGCTTCTGGAACTTCTTAGAATTTCACTCCTCATGGGCGTGGACGTCAGAACGGGCTGTGATCAGCAAAGTAATGCTCCACGCCCGACAAACTCAGATGACTGGGCAAATTGCCCCATTTCCCAGTGACATGCCACGTACAAGAAATTGAAGCCATCAACACAGTCGATAATGTTGTTAAGCCATGAGCACACCAAACATGTCTGATGCATGGAACCATCAGACCAGGCGGACAATGCAAAAACTGATCAGAATCTTCAACAATTCAGGTAGGTAACTTTGCAGTATCTTCTGATGTACTGCATTAGTAACAGTGCTTAAATGTCGATCCAGGATACCAATACCACAAGGTGGTGCACTACGTCACATGCAGCATGCCTGATCAAGGATGAAACTGGGAAGTTGTGCACCATCTGAATTTTTTAGGAGTCCATAGCTTTTCATGATCCCACACTTAAAAAGATAATATTTTGAATTAGCCACCATCCTGTGTGGAAATAGTACCTTTATGAGTGATGATGATCGATTATGATTGATACGAGTACCAATGAGATTGTGAGAAAACGATGTCATAACTTGTTGAACGAATGATTGTGTGACATTCCAGGTCAGAGGGTAATTTTCTTTGCTTTGGAATCCCGAAGTTGGAGAGGAAAATTTGGTCGCATTCCAGATCTGACATGAAAAAATTTGTTTCTGTTTCTGCCATCAAAAACTGTTTTTTAGGTTTTGTCATCGTGTACCATGTTTCCGTGTCCGATGTCCCATGACCCACGTCCAATGTCACATGCCCCATGTCCCATGTTTCTTGTCACGGCCATGACCACCGTGATCGGACAGCAGGGGATGGCAGTCATTGTTGAACTGTTTCATTTTGCTTCTAGCAAAAAAGGAGTCGATAATTTGGACATAATAATATTCTGAATATCCAACATCCAGGACAAGACCATATTTCCAATCTTCAGGAAAAAGTCAGACTCCCAGGGACTGAATAAAAATAATAAATGATGCAATCTTGAATAACATGTTCAGCTTCAGGACATTGAAAGCAGTCTCCATGGAGAGGCTGGGGAGGAGACAGATAAAGAGTCGAACAGGATGTGATGGAAATAACTACTGTGAAGTTACGTGGCTAAAATTAGCTTGAAATTCGGGCTAAGGTAAGTATAACAGTTGCATTATTCGGACGAAAACACCATTCTGGGTCCACAAGCCATTTGAAAGATTGCCTGTGAGACACCATAGCATGCGAAAGCACACCCATACTGCCATTTGAATCATCGGAATTAGAATCAGAACACACTATTATGACCGGAGCCGCTAAGGTTCGTCATTCAGGTCTCAGAGAGCAAACCAAACCGTGGCAGCTGCGCTCGAAAGGACTCGTCGGCTCATCACCTGGCTGCAGGTGACGAAATCACGCGACAGCATCCACAAGCACATCACACGGGAGTACACCACGTCAGCGGCGGTCAGTAGCACACTCTGTACATGTGAACTGCAGTAAAGCAGGCCACTGTGGCTTCAGCAGCACGGAGGAAGCCTGCTTCCAGATCAGATCTGATAGCTCAGTGACCTGGCATAGCCTGACTGTAAATGTTGACTAAATGCCTTGCAAGCGATGCACATTCAGCCACACGACAACGAGCTGACAAACGCCACTCATTGGTGGGGGCGACGACACCACGTGCGGCTGGGACCGAACCGTCCCCTTCCGGGTGGCGACGACTGCATTCCTTCTATCGCCAGATACAACAAGACCACTATCGGCTCAATTGGATCATTATCTGCAATCATTCATTCGCAGACGCATGACGCGGGGTTGTTCTGTGTAACACGTTCCGGACACAAACTATCCTGGCATGCAATTTGTGATGCGATCCTCATGCAGATATCACCGAGATATCACAGATATCACAGAGGAAGTGCACGCAGCTTTCATTACTCGAGTATCTCAACACCTAACTCTTCTCTCCTCCAGCTCTTCCCGTCTCGGCTCTGGATGTCGACAGATGGTGGCCTCTACGGCGGCTAGTTGATACGATGGCCGACAACCTCGGCGCAGCGCCACTTCCAGTGGCCCGCCGACAATCTCGGCGCAGCGCCACTTCCAGTGGCCCGCCGACGATCACGGCGCAGCGCCACTTCCAGCGGCCCGCCGACGATCACGGCGCAGCGCCACTTCCAGTGGCCCGCCGACGATCACGGCGCAGCGCCACTTCCAGTGGCCCGCCGACGATCACGGCGCAGCGCCACTTCCAGCGGCCCGCCGACGATCACGGCGCAGCGCCACTTCCAGTGGCCCGCCGACGATCACGGCGCAGCGCCACTTCCAGCGGCCCCAGGACGATCACGGCGGCGCCCTTCCATGGCCCGCCGACCACCACGCGCCACCCCCCCTCCCAGGGGCCCCCCAAAAACACCGGCCCCCCCCCTGCGGCGGGGTTCCATCCGACCGAATCCTGTTTACGCGCGAGCGTCATCTCAACCTCTCCCGATCTGCATAAGTGTTAATCGATAGGCGCCGATGACACGTCGAGTTTGAGAGCAGTATACGCCAGAGTGTCGCTACCCGGCCGCTACCCGGTCCGCTACCCGGCCGCTACCCGTCCGCTACACGGGCCCTCCGTCAGCTACCCGGGCCGATACCCGGCCACTACCCGGCCGCTACACGGGTCCTCCGTCCGCTACCCGGGCCGCTACTCGGCCGCTACACGGGTCCTCCGACCGCTACGCGACTTCTGTGCGACTTCTGCACGATATATGCACGATTTGTGCGCGACTTCTGCGCGACTTCTGCGCGACTTCTGCGCGATTTGTGCGCGAGTGATGGCCGCTGTTCTGGTGGAGCCCGCGCGCGCGTCTTAATCAAAGCCGGCCCGGACGTCGGCTCGTAAACAAGGCCGTCCCTTTGTGCCGGACAGCTCGCCAGCCGAGTAAAGTGCCGCGGCCCAGCGTACGGTCGCGGGCGCTGACCAGACCGTTATTTCGAACTTATTGTTCGTTTCGGGACGTCAATATTTCTGGTCGTCTATATGACTAGTGGTCATTCTTGTTTGTTCTTCGGTGGTGGTGGTTATTGGTTTTCACGTCACGTCGACCGTTGAGTCATGTAGCGTTGAAAATCTCTCACGCTCATTGGTTGCAGGCGAAGAGTAGCGACAGTTTGTTGTCAAAATTTAGCGTTTGTCTCAGCACGTCTATATTTCTGGTCATCTGTGTGACTAGTGGTCCTTATTGTTTGCTACTTCAAACTTATTCTTTGTCTCGGGATGTCCATATTTCTGGTGATCTAGACGACTCGTGGTCATTCTTGTTTCATACTTCAAACTTATAGGTCGACGCAATATATGTTTTAAAAATTAAACAAATTGATTGTCGTTATCGCGACATGCATGTTGTTTCTTAACAGCTGCGGGTGTCGATTTTTCACCCGTTACGTGAGGCGAATTGATGGTAATAGCTGGTGATTGAAGTCCTCGGCTGACCCTTTTATCGAATATCATCACCAGCAACACAATATCATATTGCTGCTGATGCTGCTGATGGTCTGTATTGCTGCTTAGTGAACTTCAAAATACAAGCTGCCGACTATGTTTCCTATTTGTCTCGTCTCGTTTTGTCTTGTTTTGTCGTAGAAGTTATTTTTTCTTGTCTTACAAGCTCCGATCAGGCCACAGGCCCATGTGGCGAAACCCACACGAGCCGCAAGGAAGCCAGTAGTGGCACTAGAATGCACACGGTGTAAGCGACACGCAGTTGAATTACCGAGTACACTAGGCGTCGGCTGTCTCGTGCCGTCGGGCAGGCCGGCAGCCGGAGAGAGGCACAACTTCTCCCGGCTGCCGGAGAGAGGCACAACTTCTCGCGGCTGCCAGGGAGAGGCACAACTTCTCCCGGCAGCCGGAGAGAGGCACAACTTCTCCCGGCAGCCGGAGAGAGGCACAACTTCTCCCGGCAGCCGGAGAGAGGCACAACTTCTCCCGGCAGCCGGAGAGAGGCACAACTTCTCCCGGCAGCCGGAGATAGGCACAACTTCTCCCGGCTGCCGGAGAGAGGCACAACTTCTCCCGGCTGCCGGAGAGAGGCACAACTTCTCCCGGCTGCCGGAGAGAGGCACAACTTCTCCCGGCAGCCGGAGAGAGGCACAACTTCTCCCGGCTCAGCTCCGAAGACCGACCTGTCGGTATTCGATCACCCCAGAACAGCACACGATGGGGCCTGTCTTGTGACACAACTGGTGATTCATTACACTCGCCCACCCCACGCCCACCCACCCTCATGTGTCTTAGGACTTTACCAACTGCATCAAGTTTACCAAAGTGCATGCCTGTGCATGTCCCGCCTGCGGTTCGTGGGGTGGGCATAGGCTGGGCAAGCCTCCCATCCGGCCGCTGAAGCACCGCGATTCGTGCTGTCAATGTTTCTGTCCATAACACAACTGACATGGCTCAGACTGATTGATTTGTTCTAATCTTTAACGCACCATCTTCATTGCCTTCGATTGTCGTGATTGGTTCGGTATTTCACTCTCGTTTTCTGTAGCCGCTGATGTGCGCGTTTAGTTTTGTCTCTTGAATTACGTCTGGCGTATCCTTTATGGCCGCAATATAGCCGAAGCAGTTGCGCCCAAAAATATCAACTACAAGCACACACACACACACACACACACACACACACACACACACACACACACACACACACACACACACACACACACACACACACACACACACACACACACACACACACACACACACACACACACACACACACACACACACACACACACACACACAAGTGCACACACACACACACACACACACACACAAAAGTACGCACATGCTCACAGACACCCTGCGAGGTGCAGAAGATGAGGTTGCACGCATGCTCACAGACCTGCGAGGTGCAGAAGATGAGGTATGCACGCATGCTCACAGACCTGCGAGGTGCAGAAGATGAGGTATGCACGCATGCTCACAGACCTGCGAGGTGCAGAAGATGAGGTATGCACGCATGCTCACAGACCTGCGAGGTGCAGAAGAGGTATGCACGCATGCTCACAGACCTGATCTACTCAACCACAGGAAGACGCAACAGCGTATGCTCAACATGGCGCACATCTGAACATCTGAACATCGGACATCCAGACCACGGGTGCGACAAGTGCGTGGGCGGTGACCCGGCGGCTGAGCGTCACACAGGTCAGCGACCCGGCGGCTGAGCGTCACACAGGTCAGCGACCCGGCGGCTGGAGACTGGTGGCTGGTGGCTGGTGGCTGGTGGCTGGTGGCTGGTGGCTGGTGGCTGGTGGCTGGTGGCTGGTGGCTGGTGGCTGGTGGCTGGTGGCTGGTGGCTGGTGGCTGGTGGCTGGTGGCTGGTGGCTGGTGGCTGGTGGCTGGTGGCTGGTGGCTGGTGGCTGGTGGCTGGTGGCTGGTGGCTGGTGGCTGGTGGCTGGTGGCTGATGGCTGGTGGCTGGTGGCTGGTGGCTGGTGGCTGGTGGCTGGTGGCTGGTGGCTGGTGGCTGGTGGCTGGTGGCTGGTGGCTGGTGGCTGGTGGCTGGTGGCTGGTGGCTGGTGACCTGCGGCGCAGTGACTGCCGTCTCGGCCGACGACGCTCCGTCTGACTGCAACGTCGGCGGAGCTGGGGATGAGATGGGGCTGAGATGGGGCTGAGATGGGGCTGAGATGGGGCGGAGATGGGGCGGAGATGGGGCTGAGATGGGGCTGAGATGGGGCGGAGATGGGGCGGTGATGGGGCGGAGATGAGGCGGAGATGGGGCTGAGATGGGGCTGAGATGGGGCGGAGATGGGGCTGAGATGGGGCGGAGATGGGGCGGAGATGGGGCGGAGATGGGGCGGAGATGGGGCGGAGATGGGGCGGAGATGGGGCTGAGATGGGGCTGAGATGGGGCGGAGACGGGGCGGAGATGGGGCTGAGATAGATGGGGGTGAGATGGGGCTGAGATGGGGCGGATATGGGGCTGAGATGGGGCGGAGATGGGGCTGAGATGGGGCGGATATGGGGCGGAGAGGGGGCGGAGATGGGGCGGAGATGGGGCGGAGATGGGGCGGAGATGGGGCTGAGATGGGGCTGAGATGGGGCGGAGATGGGGCTGAGATGGGGCGGAGATGGGGCGGAGATGGGGCGGAGATGGGGCTGAGATGGGGCGGAGATGGGGCGGTGATGGGGCGGAGATGAGGCGGAGATGGGGCGGAGATGGGGCGGAGATGGGGCTGAGATGGGGCGGAGATGGGGCGGAGATGGGGCTGAGATGGGGCTGATATGGGGCTCAGATGGGGCTGAGATGAGGCTGAGATGGGGCGGAGATGGGGCTGAGATGGGGCTGAGATGGGGCGGAGATGGGGCGGAGATGGGGCGTGAGATGGGGGGGGGTGAGATGGGGCTGAGATGGGGCGGATATGGGGCTGAGATGGGGCGGAGATGGGGCTGAGAAGGGGCGGATATGGGGCGGAGATGGGGCGGAGATGGAGCGAGATGGCGGAGATGGGGCGGAGATGGGGCGGAGATGGGGCGGAGATGTTGCTGAGATGGGGCGGAGATGGGGCGGAGATGGGGCGGAGATGGGGCGGAGATGGGGCGGAGATGGGGCGGAGATGGGGCTGAGATGGGGCGGAGATGGGGCGGAGATGGGGCGGAGATGGGGCTGAGATGGGGCGGAGATGGGGCGGAGATGGGGCGGAGATGGGGCTGAGATGGGGCGGAGATGGGGCGGAGATGGGGCGGAGATGGGGCGGAGATGGGGCGGAGATGGGGCTGAGATGGGGCGGAGATGGGGCTGAGATGGGGCGGAGATGGGGCGGAGATGGGGCGGAGATGGGGCTGAGATGGGGCGGAGATGGGGCGGAGATGGGGCGGAGATGGGGCTGAGATGGGGCGGAGATGGGGCGGAGATGGGGCGGAGATGGGGCTGAGATGGGGCTGAGATGGGGCGGAGATGGGGCTGAGATGGGGCGGAGATGGGGCGGAGATGGGGCTGAGATGGGGCGGAGATGGGGCGGAGATGGGGCGGAGATGGGGCGGAGACGGGGCGACCGCCGGTAAACAGGAGCCGCGCCGACGCTCTAATCTTGCCCGCCTGTCAGGCCGCATCAGAGGCGAGTCGGTAACTGGTGCGCTGGTGCGTACGATAGCCGCGGCAGTCGGGAGAAAACACGACATCGCCGGACCGGAGAATGCGTCCGCTCGGGCGCCGACCTGACTCGGAGTGAACTGCGTGAGGCAGTTTCC
>JAOTOL010001378.1:132500-270000 GCA_034440575.1 Imbricaverruca yamaguchii
TCCGTCGGTACTGGTGACGTGGGGCTGGCGGGCGGCCCGTCGGGCGGGCACAGGCTCGGAGACTGGCAAACGGAGAGAGGGAGAGGAAGAGACAGGGGAGAGGGGGAGATGGGTAGATATATTGAGAGAGATGGATGCAAATAGAGAAAGAGAGAGATGGAGAGAGAGAGGGTGTGGGAGAGTATGAGAGAGGAAGAGAGAAAAAGGGATGGGAAGAGATACAAAGAGATAGATAAAGAACGAGGGAAAGGTGGGGAGAAATGGTAAAAGAGATAGGGAATGAGGGAAGAGAAAGACAGCTGGAGAAAGATGGGTAGAGAAAGAAGGAGAGGGAGAGATGGAGAGAGAAAGTGGAATGTAGATCACGCAATAAAGACATAAACAAGGAGGTACGGTGATGGTAATTGAAGACTCCGCGATGAATGGATGCAGCTTAGTTCTTTACGCGATAAATCCATATGGAGGGTGCGAGACGTTGCGCAGCAAGAAATTTGTCAGTTCAGTTTTCCTGGAAGTTGGAATAAAAACAAAAGAAACAAAATCTGCACTGATCCGGACGCAAGAAGTACAAAGAAAAAAGTTTTGATCAATACATTTTGTTCGCAATTATGTACTGAAACATTATACTGGAGTGCTCTTGAATGAGATATAATTGGTGTATGTAGCAATGTTTTATTATCTGGCAACAATGTGGCATAATGACAGACTGTTGGCATAAGCGTCAAATCTAGATCTGGCTAAAAATATGAGAAGACAAAATAGGAAAATTCGAGTCACGCGATATTCCCATAACTAAATATTATTCAAATAACTATTCCGACAGAACCCCACCATTTGATAAACTTCCTTCTGTGCCCAGAATGTGTATCAAATATGGTGCTCATTAACTGAAGTATAGCGGTATGGAAGCGACTAACGCAGTACAACAGGGCCGGGCGTACCGAGTGCTGTGAAATCAGCCTGGTACCGCTTCTCAGTTATCGGTAAAAACTCAGTAGTATTATGGGGTAGTTTATTAACCCGCGCCGTCTTTCCGGTCAAATCCTCACACCCCGTCTCGGGAGGGGGGGGCGGTTGAAGACCCTCCTCTGAAATCCAAACTAAGCATCGCACGAAAACGAAAGAGGTGTCATCGGAAAGCGCTCGACGAGTAGGGTCCGGGTCCATCCCTCAGAAATATTTTCCCTCAAAAGTGACGTCACCAGGGGGCTAGATTTTCACTTTTCACGACTTACATTATGTTTTTTACTCTGCGGAGTTCATTTTGGGGATATATGAAAAAGCAAAATGTATTTGGAATGAGAAAAGGACAGCGAAATCGACCAGGGCTATAATTGTGGTTTGCCCCCAAAATAAAGGTGTATATTTTTTTAAATTTCAAAGTTTTGAATTTTCAAGTTTTCTTTAATTTTCCTTTTCCAATTGGTAGAGCAGACCGAAAAACGTTGTTGGAAGTTAACTTTCCCTTATAAAAAATGCTACCTTTATCCAGAATCCTGTGTTTGAACTGCAATATGGCAAATAGGCAAAATTTATATGTATTCAAAAACGAAAATAATTAACAATTGAACTCATACGTTTTGTTCCATACGTAAAGATAAGCAAACGCTGAATGTTTCATTAAAATATCTGTATCCGTTAAAGCGTGACGACTGGTTGAAGATTTTTGGAGGTGACCTCACTTGACCTTGAATGACTCGTTAACCCTAGATGACCTGACCTAAAAATTTGAATCAGTATGTCAACTTGATGTGGGAAAAGGTATGTCAAATTTGGGCGCGCTGCCGCGCGCCGTTCGTCCGCTACCCGCTAAAAACCTGAAGGGGGGGCGGTTGAAGACCCCCCGACGGGTTAATGTTGCATATTTCTTTTTTAAACATAACCGAAGATTCTTTCTTTCACAGAGTTTCTTTCACAGAGCTGTCCTCTTCTAGGAGTGGCGAGAAGAAATGAAGCCTCTCGAACAGCTCCTTGGTATGGTTGACCTCAGATCTGATTGGTTTCAAGGTACAGCTGGAGCCTTCTGCCGGCCTCGCGCAATTCTGCTGCGCCACGCGGTGTCGCTTTGATTGTGCCGCCTTCACCAACGTGACCGGCTACAAAGGCGCCGCCGAGAAAGAATAGGCCTGAAGCTGCCGAGAAGTGGCCCGTAATCTAAGTGAAACGTGACCGTGATGCTTGGCGGCGGTCCCGTATCGGGAGCGCGCATCAATAACGCAACAATGATCGACAGAACTGGGCCGTCTGGTGCCGACGAATCTGTCCGTTATTGATTGTCGACCGACACGCAGTGCTGCGTCGGCTGCGTCTGGTGCGATGGCATATGTTCGTCAGAAGGCTCCCTCCTATCTCACATCGCAGCGACATTGGCGGCGTGTATGTAGCAAGGTTCAGCGATGATCAGCACCACTTGCGAGCAGATCCAGTAATTGCGGTGGGGTGGGCGCAATCGTCCGCAGGCTTCGCTAAGTCCCTGGAGGAACGTCTTCTCCTTTAAGCGAAGGGGTTGCATTCGAGCCTCTCTAAAAGGGCGCCCTTTCCGGGTATATATATATATATATATATATATATATATATATATATATATATATATATATATATATATATATATCCTGCATGTTATCTCCAAAATGCCCTTCACTGACCCATGCCTCCGTAATGCAAACAAAATATGGTTCCTCCTCAGCAACATAACACTTGAACTTATCAAATTTGGACCGGATACTCTGAGCATATATATATATATATATATATATATATATATATATATATATATATATATATATATATATATATATATATATATATATATATATATATATATATATATATATATATATATATACACTATATAATATATATATATATATATATATATATATATATATATAAACGCAAATATTATGTGGTGTAGACAGCAACAGTTATCCCTTGCATGAACGACAAGGGCGTTGCATCAAGATAATTAACTTCAACATGGCTGTCTTCCCTCCCAACTATAAGGTAGTTCCTACACCCCTCCAAATGTGACATCATGAGGACTGCTTTGGCCGTGAAAAGTCCATGCGTCGTGCTCCATTTTCTATGTCGAAATTGAAATGTAAAGTACACGGTGGGCATATATTTGTCAGATTTGACCGACCTTTATTTTGGCGGCCTCGCTGCAATCGTCGCAGAAATAAATGTGACGTGGTGTTTGATAGTGAAAACTACCGAGGTAGGGCCTGAAGACCACAACGGACGGATTTGCTACCACTACACTATGCCTTGGTGACTACCACAGTAGATATTAGCGGCACTACTGTGTACTCTGGTGAGCACTACACTATATCATGGTGACCACTACACTATACCTTGGTGACCACCACAGTAGATCCTGGCGGCACTACTGTGTACTCTGGTGACCACTACACTATACCTTGGTGACCACCACAGTAGATCCTGGCGGCACTACTGTGTGCTGTGGTGACCACTGCACTATATCATGGTGACCACTACACTATACCTTGGTGACCACCACAGTAGATCCTGGCGGCACTACTGTGTGCTGTGGTGACCACTACATTATACCTTGGTGACCACCACAGTAGATCCCGGCGGCACTACTGTGTACTCTGGTGAACACTACACTATATATTGGTGACCACCACAGTAGATCCTGGCGGCACTACTGTGTACTGTGGTGACCACTACACTATATATTGGTGACCACCACAGTAGATCCTGTCGGCACTACTGTGTGCTGTGGTGACCACTACACTATATCATGGTGACCACTACACTATATATTGGTGACCACCACAGTAGATCCTGGAGGCACTACTGTGTACTGTGGTGACCACTACATTATACCTTGGTGACCATCACAGTAGATCCCGGCGGCACTACTGTGTACTCTGGTCACCACTACACTATATATTGGTGACCACCACAGTAGATCCTGGCGGCACTACTGTGTACTGTGGTGACCACTACATTATACCTTGGTGACCACCACAGTAGATCCTGGCGGCACTGCTGTGTACTCTGGTGACCACTACACTATATCATGGTGACCACTACACTATATATTGGTGACCACCACAGTAGATCCTGGCGGCATTACTGTGTACTCTGGTGACCACTACACTATATATTGGTGACCACCACAGTAGATCCTGGCGGCACTACTGTGTACTCTGGTGACCACTACATTATACCTTGGTGACCACCACAGTAGATCCTGGCGGCACTACTGTGTACTCTGGTGACCACTACACTATACCTTGGTGACCACCACAGTAGATCCTGGCGGCACTACTGTGTACTCTGGTGACCACTACACTATATATTGGTGACCACCACAGTAGATCCTGGCGGCACTACTGTGTACTCTGGTGACCACTACATTATACCTTGGTGACCACCACAGTAGATCCTGGCGGCACTACTGTGTACTCTGGTGACCACTACACTATACCTTGGTGACCACCACAGTAGATCCTGGCGGCACTACTGTGTACTCTGGTGACCACTACACTATATATTGGTGACCACCACAGTAGATCCTGGCGGCACTACTGTGTACTCTGGTGACCACTACACTATACCTTGGTGACCACCACAGTAGATCCTGGCGGCACTAGTGTGTACTGTGGTGACCACTACACTATACCTTGGTGACCACTACACTATATATTGGTGACCACCACAGTAGATCCTGGCGTCACTACTGTGTACTCTGGTGACCACTACACTATATCATGGTCACCACTACACTATATCTTGGTCATCACCACAGTAGATACTGACACCACTACTGTGTACTTTGGTGACCATCATGGTAAACCCTGATGACAAGAGGCACATCCAAGGAGAGGAGGGCCATTCGCAACCAAAAACACACCATATGAAGTGATACATTTTCAGATTTTCACCACAGAGACCAAAGATTTTCAGTGCGCTTCGTGCGCCGCAAAACGTTTTCTATTTCTTCACATTATTTTTGTCCGTCCCCTGAAGGAAATGCTGACTGCGCCAATGCTGGCGACCACCACAGTAGATATTGGTAACCACCACGGTAAACCCTGGCGTCCACCACAGTAGATATTGGTAACCACCACGGTAAACCCTGGCGTCCACCACAGTAGATATTGGTAACCACCACGGTAAACCCTGGCGACCACCACGGTAGATATTCGTAACCACCACGGTAAGCCCTGGCGTCCACCACAGTAGATATTCGTAACCACCACGGTAAGCCCTGGCGTCCACCACAGTAGATATTGGTAACCACCACGGTAAACCCTGGCGTCCACCACGGTAGATATTGGTAACCACCACGGTAAACCCTGGCGTCCACCACAGTAGATATTGGTAACCACCACGGTAAACCCTGGCGTCCACCACAGTAGATATTGGTAACCACCACGGTAAGCCCTGGCGTCCACCACAGTAGATATTGGTAACCACCACGGTAAACCCTGGCGTCCACCACCGTAGATATTGGTAACCACCACGGTAAGCCCTGGCGTCCACCACGGTAGATATTGGTAACCACCACGGTAAGCCCTGGCGACCACCACAGTAGATATTGGTAACCACCACGGTAAACCCTGGCGTCCACCACGGTAGATATTGGTAACCACCACGGTAAGCCCTGGCGTCCACCACAGTAGATATTGGTAACCACCACGGTAAGCCCTGGCGTCCACCACAGTAGATATTGGTAACCACCACGGTAAACCCTGGCGACCACCACAGTAGATATTGGTAACTACCACGGTAAACCCTGGCGTCCACCACAGTAGATATTGGTAACCACCACGGTAGATATTGGTAACCACCACGGTAAACCCTGGCGACCACCACAATATATTATTGGTAACCACCACGGTAAGCCCTGGCGACCACCACGGTAGATATTGGTAACCACCACGGTAGATCCTGGCGGCCGGCAGGAACTTAACATATAACTATATGGCGTGGACCCCACCAGCAAGATTGTCAACACTCATTGGATCCTGACGTTACACTCCATCACCTATTTTTCAACTTCTCCAGCCATGTGCAGGAGACAGTGGAGCAGGAAAGGCAGGAGACAGTGGCACAGGTAAGGAAGGAGACAGTGGCGCATGTAAGGAAGGAGACAGTGCCGTAGGTAAGGCAGGAGACAGTGCCGTAGGTAAGGCAGGAGACAGTGCCGTAGGTAAGGCAGGAGACAGTGCCGTAGGTAAGGCAGGAGACAGTGCCGTAGGTAAGGCAGGAGACAGTACCGCAGATGAGGACAAACTCCTTCCACTTGTAGCGTGTTTCGACATTCACGTGCTGACGTCACGCTCGCGGCGCACTGGGTGAACATGCCTGATTCTTGCGGGGCCACACCGCCAGAATGAAGCCTGGCAGGGGATTACATCCGACAGATAGCTCAGCATAGCTGTTGTCGAGATAATGTGCTGTTGAGTCGATGGAAGTGGAATTCAGTTGGTTTTGTTAATGTGTCGGTACATGAACTAGGTAGGCACTCATCACGAGGAGAACCGAAGGGTGTTTGCCGCGCGGGCGAGGAGGAGATAGTTCACACCACCGTGTTGCCGTGTGCAGGCCGCCATGTGCTAAAATGTCATGTAGCCTATAACGAGAGGAGTGCATCACACGCTACAGTGTGTAGGGTCAGTACGGCGCTCGGCGAGTGAGAATCGACCCAGACTTTCGACGGCACCAATAGGTGACCACTTCCCACATACACTAGGTCGATCGGAAGTCAACTCATGCACGTGCGGCGGCACCGCTATATAACCACTTACTTCAAGGGCGTCGGCGTGTCGGCTGCATGCACGCCCGACATTGTCCGTGAACAGAGGTGCATCCAGCAACTTTCATCGGGGACGGGGCACATTTCCTCGGAGGGTATATATTTACTTCCGTGACAAATTCGGTGAGAGTTCGTTGAGGGGGTGGGAGGTACCCTCGAGTATGCCCTTTCATGCCAAAAGAACGCCTTTTCGTTAGACCCATGTCTTTAGATGAAAATCCTCTTTTTTTTTGTGTGTGTGTGGGGGGGGTGAGAGGCTGAGGTGCGCAAGAGACTTACTGGTGGGGCGCATTTTCCCGCCAGAGAGACTCCGCATGTCCAGGGCAACATGCCCCAGTACCCTCCCCTGTTTCCTCCCCTGTCCGTGGATGACTAAGTATCGCCACATGCTGCGAGCTCTCGCGGTGCTGTTCACCGCCTTTTGTACGGCGCACAACCCCCGCTAGCTGTGTGGCGCAGAAGTAGCCGCATCATTCAGCATCCTTTTGTTTACCGAGTGGCAAGTGCCCCTATTGATTCTGTGTCGGTATGTGCTGCGCCGACCAGCGCCACCTACGCCTCTGGTGCTCGTGGCAAACCTGGCGGGCGAGCGGCGCCGACAAAAAGCGCGCCACTCGTCCGCCTGGCGACGAGCGGCGCGCCGAAGACGAATGGCGCGCGCCCGGTCGTGACGCGTCGCTTTTTGTACGGCTTTGATTGATTTCGAAGTGCGCGAGCGCGCTGTGGTGGCGAGTGAGACACCTCGGCGGCCGCCTGTGTACTGTTTGTAGCGGCCGCCTGTGTACTGTTTGTAGCGGCCGCCTGTGTACTGTTTGTAGCGGCCGCCTGTGTACTGTTTGTAGCGGCCGCCTGTGTACTGTTTGTAGCGGCCGCCTGTGTACTGTTTGTAGCGGCCGCCTGTGTACTGTTTGTAGCGGCCGCCTGTGTACTGTTTGTAGCGGCCGCCTGTGTACTGTTTGTAGCGGCCGCCTGTGTACTGTTTGTAGCGGCCGCCTGTGTACTGTTTGTAGCGGCCGCCTGTGTACTGTTTGTAGCGGTCGCCTGTGTACTGTTTGTAGCGGCCGCCTGAAACAATGCCAAGAACCCCTCCCCCGTCTGGCGGGGAGGCAGCGGCATGTGCCACTAACGGCCGGGCGGCGGCGTACATCCCTCACCCCCCACCCCCACCCCCCACCCCCGCTATCAACAACCTAGTTTCTTTCGTACTATAAATTTGGTTCGAATTGCAGCTGCTGCCTTACATAGTCAGTCAGTGCTAAGCGCAAGCCTGGCTGCACTGATCCTGAACCCACCTCCCGAGATCGAGGAATTCCGGATCGAGTTCTATAGCACAATTTCGGCCGATAATTTCACGTGCCCACGCAGTGGACACGGCCGCCTGGTGCCTGCACCGTCGACCTTGCCTGGCCAGTTGCCATCTGGTCTTCCCAGCCGAATGTGGTAATAGCAAGCGTGTGAAGCAACCCGAACCCGTTGCGCCGAGACGGGGAGACACTTGCAGACCAGCGCTCTCTCCACTGGGCTGTGTACACTATGAGCTGTGGGCACTGTGAGCTGTGGACATTATGAATGCCCCCCGTTGTGTCGAGACGGGAAGACACTTGCAGACCAGCGGGAAGACACTTGCAGGGCTAACCAGCCGGTTCAGCCCATCATGTAAGACGTGGAGGGAAATTCGTTCTGTAATACAAATGCGACGTTCTGTAATACAAATGCGAGGTTCTGTAATACAAATGCGACGTTCTGTAAAACAAATGCGACGTTCTGTAATACAAATGCGAGTTACTGCAGGGGGTATCCTCATGAGGGATGGGTGTGAGACGTTATCCTCATGAGGGGTGGGTGTGGGACGGCATCTTCATGAGGGGTGGGTGTGGGACGGTATCCTCATGAGGGATGGGTGTGGGACGGTATCCTCATGAGGGACGGTATCCGCATGAGGGATGGGTGTGGGACGGTATCCTTATGAGGGATGGGTGTGGGACGGTATCCTTATGAGGGGTGGGTGTGGGACGGTATCCTCATGAGGGATGGGTGTGGGACGGTATCCTCATGAGAGACGGTATCCTCATGAAGGATGGGTGTGGGACGGTATCCTCATGAGGGATGGGTGTGGGACGGCATCCTCATGAGGGGTGGGTGTGGGACGGTATCCTCATGAGGGATGGGTGTGGGACGGTATCCTTATGAGGGGTGGGTGTGGGACGGTATCCTCATGAGGGATGGGTGTGGGACGGTATTCTCATGAGAGACGGTATCCTCATGAAGGATGGGTGTGGGACGGTATCCTCATGAGGGATGGGTGTGGGACGGCATCCTCATGAGGGGTGGGTGTGGGACGGTATCCTCATGAGGGATGGGTGTGGGACGGTATCCTCATGAGGGACGGTATCCTCATGAGGGGTGGGTGTGGGACGGTATCCTCATGAGGGATGGGTGTGGGACGGTATCCTCATGAGGGACGGTATCCTCATGAGAGGTGGGTGTGGGACGGTATCCTCATGAGGGATGGGTGTGGGGCGGTATCCTTATGAGGAATGGGTGAGGGACGGTATCCTCATGAGGGATGGGTGTGGGACGGTATCCTCATGAGGGGTGGGTGTGGGACGGTATCCTCATGAGGGGTGGGTGTGGGACGGTATCATCATGAGAGACGGTATCCTCATGAGGGATGGGTGAGGGACGGTATCCTCATGAGGGATGGGTGTGGGGCGGTATCCTTATGAGGGATGGGTGATGACGGTATCCTCATGAGGGACGGTATCCTTATGACCGTCGCCACCGCTGTGGTCCCTGGGGTCCGGACCCTACCTGGGTTCGGATTTACGTTCGCTTGCAGTGCTGTTCGTGGGCGTGCAAAACACACCACGGCCACCGACAGTCTGCTCGATATTTGCCCCTGGTTCGAAGACATGCTACACGCGGACGGTCATAGCACTCAGCTTGAGAATCGTTCCGAAGCCTCTGGGGTTGGACCCCACCTAGGAGCTGGTGGTGGTGACACCCTGGGTAAAGATATTCATAAGAGGGGATGAAACGCACTCGATACACATGACATCGATACACATGACATCGATACACATGCTCCGGTCGGCACGGCGCACTTCGGACAGGACAGCTTTGTCACCAAGAGGCGGTCGATAAGTCCGGGATTATAAGGTTTACGCGTAACCGTAGTCTGGCTATGCTGATTATCAACGGATAACGAAGAAAGAGCAAGAAGCCCCCCGCCCCTCCGGAGGGGGCGTCCCTATGCACCTGTTTCTGGATTGGACGTATGCGGAGTATGCAGTTTTCTTGCCCCTGGTTGCTACTGTCTGACAATACATTTTTTTCACCTCCGCCACCATCATAAATTGGTGACACGAAAATCATCATAAAATGGTCACACGACTACCATAATAAATTGGTCCCACAACCACCATAATAAATTTGTCACACGACAACCATCACAACTTGGTCACGCGACAACCACCATAAATTGTGTGTCTATGTGCGTGTGTGTGTGTGTGTGTGTGTGTGTGTGTGTGTGTGTGTGTGTGTGTGTGTGTGTGTGTGTGTGTGTGTGTGTGTGTGTTTGTGTGTGTGCGTTTGTCAGTGTTTTCCAGCCTGCCACCGTGTGGTGATATCGGCTGTTGCCATAAATTGGTCACGATTACTATCACACGCGAGTCACGACAGCTATCATCGCAAATTGGTCACCCCAACTGTCATCACAAATTGGTCACCCCAACTGTCATCACAAATTTGTCTCTAAACCGTCGTCACAAATTGTTCACAATTTGCTGCCACAACAGCAGCAGCCACCAATAGCAGAGCTCTAGCACCCTATCTGGGAACGCTTCTCTGCTTCTCTTGAAGTCCCGATCGAGCTGCATTCAACAACCGCGATGCGGGTGAATCACTCTCGTCAGACACAAAGAGTGGGGGAGGGCTGGAAGACGCCGGAAAGTAAGACGTGAGGGTGCAGCGCATCACAGATGAAGACAGAAGACTGAGCAGTGTACGCTAGCCATAGACTGGAAGATTGAGTGGGGTTGTGAGGACCGGGCGAAAGCAAGGATGATGCAGGAGCCTCAGACAAAAAGGAGGGGAGGCTCTGAAAAGACCCAGCCAGCCACAGAGGAAGAACGCATCAGTTTCGAAGTGTGGGAATGCTCACTCTTTATAGTTCACATTCATCCTTCCGATACACTGGTGTTTTCGCCAATGTCTGACATCAAATAGAAATAACCGGGAAGATGTATGAGGAACATAATGTGGGCATGACTGCATACAGTTATGCAATAGTGGCGCTTAAATATAGCCCGAATAATGTAATAAAACCTTCATAAAAGTGGCAACAATGCCTACCATTATCACCAGACAGTGATGCCAATGGCATGCACGCAAAGCTGAACTTGACGCTGTTAAACTCTCCCGGCCGAGCAGCTGACCGGCTGTAGTTCGCGGTATTTGTGGTGTGACCTGAGCCACACAAACTGCTTCCTTTCTTAACATGGGAGCCCATAGGGTGGGCTCCACCAATACAATTTGCTGCACTCATTTCCTCGAAGTATTGGGTACCAGGGATGTTGTTTTGTATACCTTGAAGCGTCAAGTTCCTCCTCAATGTTGGTTTAGCCCCCAATAATCTCACTGCTAACATGGTACTCTATGGAGTGTGCCCCCAATGAACTTAGGATACCCATTGCCCCGATGTATTGCATTCCACCATAATCATTTTCAGAAATCAACTCTCGTGGGCCCCACCAATAATGTCAAACCTCTCCACTGATGACTATTAAGGCTGTCTCAAAGTCAATGCATGTCTCTTCCTGTTAATGACATCCAGGGATATCGTCAGAGAAGTTAGGCTGCGATGTCATAAGCTGTTGTCCAATAAATTAGTTGCTATTGAAAACAATCCCAGGTATTTGAAATATGTCCAGACATCAGCCGCCGAGGGTGTAAGTAGTCTCCAGTTATCTCAGTCCCAGCCATCGAGTGGCACCAATTTCCAGTTTCCTCAATCCGAACAGCATGTATTGACTGTTGATGGAAACTAAACGATGATTGTCATCAGTCACCTGAATTGCGTGTCATCTTCAGTATACTCCTTCTAGTATCTTGCCTTCTGAACATTTTTTGTTCGCATCTTGTAACATTAATTTTCGCCCCTCAATTTTTTACCAAGAACAAGTTCACAATACTATCTCCAGGTCTTGGACGAACGATGCCTTTGTGGTGGCATCACTATAAACCATTCCTCCCTGCTTCAGTGGTGGGAACGGGTGCAAGTAAAAGTTATCACGGCTGTGTCGTAAGATGTCGAGTGATTGTCTAACTATGCAAGCCATCACCCCACAAGTGACGTCACCAGTTCAGATGTCGCCAGATGCCGGGCGACAGCACACTTACGTGCTACCTCACATAATGACCGACGACAGTTGTGTACGTCACACGATAATTGATAAAATAAGCTTATGGCGGTGCATTCTGAGAGCATTTGTGGGCATGGCGGTAAGGGGACGCCGCAAGCATGGGCCTTCTATGGCTACCTAAAGTCAGCCACGGCGGAACACGGAGCGGGTTTATGTGCTGAGTTCCTCGGAACTTCTCCGAGATCATTGCTCCATGCTGCATCGACATGTCCTGCCTATCGATTGTGGTTATTGATGGTGGAAGACTGAGGCTGTTTTGTCAACTTTTCCCATTTGAGGAACGGTTTCTTGTGCTCAAAGGCAGAAGTGGAAAGTAATTAAAATCATTAAATGGACGACATAGGGCTCGTTTTTCGCCACCTTCCGACCACGCATTCCGCGGTGTCCGACGCCATGTGTCGTTCTCTGTCCGTTTATCACGAAAACCGCGCGCCAGACTTCGTGGATTCCGCGGGAAGCACGCGGAGTGTAATGAGCTGCCCGCGCCATGCCCTGTGGTTTCGTGCAAGATGGCGGTGCTCATGGCACATGACGATCAAATCGCAACAGATATGAAGAATTCGCAGGCAATTTTCTGAGCGGAATACGATTGGCCCGAGGTGTGCACGGAAAATGAACCTATGGGAGCATATGCCACGAACGCTGCAGGAAGATTTTTCCAAGTTAAGTTCGGAGGTTTACAAATAGTGACACAAATAGCTCCCATAGCTCAAATGGCGAAGTGTATTCGGTCTCTGTGTGGCTGGACTCCACGAGTATCCCACGGCACGCACGGCGGAATCCGCGGAATGAGTGTGACAAAGAATGCATCCCAAGGCACCAGCACGCGCGAGAAGCGGATTACTCAGAGAACAGCCAGCCTCGCATCAATAAAATTACTTCTGAATGGCCAGACTAGGGAAGATGAATTGAGAACCGACGCAACTATACAAATAGCACAGTTTCAGCAAACTTCCACCACCCTGACTTCCCCCGGTAGAAGCATCCAAAGATTTCATCCCCATTAAAAAACCGAACATTTTGAGGGCGAGAGTTTGTAGCCACTCCTGGGTGTGCTACTGAAGGTCAATGACCAGTGGTGTTGGACTCACCTTATCCATGAAAAGCTTCGAAACTTGTTGCTGCCTTCCGAGCCTTTGGGACAACGGGACCTTGAGCGTTGAACATTATTTCGGGTGCTCTTTTGAATCAGGAATTGATTTGCGGTGAGCAACGAGATTGGTGCAAGTGCCACCGGTTGAGATCTGGCTGCAGTGCTACAGATACAGATGGAGCGACCCCCTCCCGTCCTCAACCGTCAGAGATTGCTCACCGCAGCAATTCTCCTTATCGGCAATTCATCAGGGGTGCAGTCATCATTTTCTTAAGGGGGCCCGACCAAATATTTGTTTACCGAGATGGCTTTCGGCGCGGGCAGCACACCGGAAATGTTCAGTTTCTCGTGGGGCAAATCCCCAAACACATTGCGGTATCTGGGCTGCCTCTGCGCTGTTCCTTGGCCGCGTCTCTGCAATTCCCCGTCGTTGGCTGTCGCTGTAGCAGCGTCAGCGCGTGAACGTCGCACCACACACGGCGACCACACTGCCGGCGTCATCACCCCAGCACCGGCTGTTTGACGGCGGCTCCCAGCGTGCGCGAGCATCTGGTTACGAGCCACCCGTGCGCTTATTCTCCGCCTCCGTCCCCGGTCATCCATCACGGAACTGTACAATGCGCTCTTCAGGTGTGCGGTAACGAAGAGAAATGGTCTGATCTGTGCCCGACATCGCGACCATTTGTCCCGCGGGTCACCATTTGTCCCGCGGGTCACCATTTGTCCCGCGGGTCACCATTTATCCCGCGGGTCACCATTTGTCCCGCGGGTCACCATTTATCCCGCGGGTCACCATTTATCCCGCGGGTCACCATTTGTCCCGCGGGTCACCATTTATCCCGCGGGTCACCATTTGTCCCGCGGGTCACCATTTATCCCGCGGGTCACCATTTGTCCCGCGGGTCACCATTTGTCCCGCGGGTCACCATTTATCCCGCGGGTCACCATTTATCCCGCGGGTCACCATTTGTCCCGCGGGTCACCATTTGTCCCGCGGGTCACCATTTATCCCGCGGGTCACCATTTGTCCCGCGGGTCACCATTTGTCCCGCGGGTCACCATTTGTCCCGCGGGTCACCATTTGTCCCGCGGGTCACCATTTGTCCCGCGGGTCACCATTTGTCCCGCGGGTCACCATTTGTCCCGCGGGTCACCATTTACCCGCGGGTCACATCCATTTATCCCGCGGGTCACCATTTGTCCCGCGGGTCACCATTTATCCCGCGGGTCACCATTTGTCCCGCGGGTCACCATTTGTCCCGCGGGTCACCATTTGTCCCGCGGGTCACCGTGGTCGGCGTTCGGCCAGAACGCGCGTCGGCCTGCCAACAGCTGAGCTGCCAGCTGCTCGGAGGTGCAACCGCAGCCCCTTCAGCCCCTTCAGCCCCTTCAGACCCTTCAGACCCTTCAGACCCTTCAGACCCTGCAGGAGACGCACGTCCTCGTGCTCGGCGCTCGCGTGTGATTCGGCGGCTTGTTCAGATTACACCGGCCGGTCGACGTCCGGCGGTGCGGTCCCTCAGCCTGGTGATCGTGGTAGGCGGCCACTCTACCAGTGTTCCACACCGACTATGGTGCAACGACTTACTCAGCGACCTTGTCTGACAATGCACGAAGGCACATCGAGCAACGAACGAAGGCACATCGAACAACGAACGAAGGCACATCGAACAACGAAAGAAGGCACGACAAGCAATACAAGAAGGCACGACAAGCAACGAACGAAGGAACGCCAAGCAAGGATGAATGTGAATGTCACGAGATTTGTGGTTCGTTCGAAATGACGTAGTCGATCGCCCCTTGCTTATTTTCCCGACGTAATCATATTGGGACAGAGGATCAGGGTACATACAGGGGTACAGGGTCCTATTCAATTGGGAGGCTTCCAGCCCCCCCCCCACCCACCACCACCACCATTTGCAACTCAGCCCCAGCCCCCCGCCCCCAACCCAGCATCCCTAACTTTGGAAGTCGAACCCATGAATTTTCTTAAAGCATTGCTGCATAATTGTCGAGGACACCATGCTAACGTGCCCAACCTAGGTAGGTATAGGATGGCCAGAAATTTGCAATTAGTGGGGACAATTTTCTCGCAGTTCTAAGAATTTCCTATCATTGGTGGTAATTGTCCTCTTTGATAAATTGAAAGAGTACAAGCAATTGTATTTCAGGTTTTCTCAAATTGATAATCACACTGATCATTTAGCACTGATCGTATTGTGGAGTTTGCTATGATGGTTACACGTTGTTTTTTTCCTACTCGCTTTAATCCATTTTGATGCACGAAACTTTGATTTAACATATATGAATATCATAAAAGAAATCCTGGGCACAACGCGAAGCAAAAGGTGAAAAAAAAAGTTATTTCAACACTACGTGGATTCTCCGTATTCAGTAGTTGTTTTTCGATCAACCATTTACTGATTATTTCGTCCCAGGGTAAACTGAGGTCATCAAAAACTGGAAAAAAGGAAAATAGTATTTATGACATTAATGCTTTTTTCTCAAGATGGGGACATCAAGTGGCTCGATCGTACACTCCTGGGATCATAGGGATATGTTCACCAGGTGATCATGTTTTGATCCGGTATTACAGATTCATTTTCACCGAAGGATCATCTCTGGCTCTAAAAGCTCATTTCCCCAGATAACCGGGAATCAAGGATCCACTGGCGATAATGGAAATTATGAGGGCTGCACTCATGGTAGAGTCTCATTTCGGTGGTAAAAGAGGTCAGAAGGTCAGGAGTGTCTTTGGCGACACTTCATTGGTCAAATCGGCGGTTATTGGTTTTACGAACCGTCGACCGTTGAGTTATACAGCGTCGCCAATCTCTCACGCCGATTGGTTGCAGGCGAAGAGTAGCGACAAGTGAGGCTCGAACCCACAATCTTTCGATTGTGAGCCGGGTAGCTTACCCCCAGAATACTCGTCCCATTCATTGGTCCAGTCAAGAAGCTCTTTCTGCCTAGGAGTCCTGATCCTAGCCGCATCGTCTCTGGTTAAGAGTCCTGATCCTGGCCGCATCGTCTCTGCCTAAGAGTCCTGATCCTGGCCGCATCGTCTCTGGTTAAGAGTCCTGATCCTGGCCGCATCGTCTCTGGCTTGGATGTCCTCCTGATCTCCTTCAGCACGGATCACCAGAAGCATAGCTACACCGAGCCGGCCTCTCCCTTGTCTACTGAGCTGACAAGAGACTGGATGACAGTTTGGATGACGATGTTTCTCACCTTCGCTCTCTCTCACACTCTGTGCCCTGAGCACCTTCACCAGGTAGAGGCCCTGATTTGAGCCGACATCATGTGGCTAGTCGGTTCCGTGACCTTGACCGCGGCGGGTCGGTCCTCGCTCCGCCCGAGGCGGTCACGGGCTGGTGAGCGGTCAGTGCGGTGATGGGAGGGGTGGCTCGGCATGTGTGGCGGCTCGGTGTGTCTGTGGCGGCTCGGCATTTGTGGCGGTTCGGCATGTGTGGCGGCTCGGCATGTGTGGCGGCTCGGTGTGTCTGTGGCGGTTCGGCATTTGTGGCGGCTCGGCATGTGTGGCGGTTCGGCATTTGTAGCGACCGACGGAGCCGGGTGAATAGCATCAGGTCTTTGTCCGAGTGCGACAATGTTGTTGTTCCGTCGCTGGTGTTGCAGGACTGCTATTATCCAGTTGGACGATGATTCATACCGTCTTCGCTGGCGCCGAAGACGACCCCGCCCGTAGCGCAGGGTAAAGACGGAAAGCGCGAGCTCCCGATGCAGGAGATTTTCCGCAAAATCGACCGTCGGTGATTGAAGGGCCGCCAGATCAGCCTGCCACAGGTGAGCTGATCTTTTCACCTCAACTGGCAACCTCGCCGGTCACGACAAGGGTGAGCCGGGGGCGGGGATGGCCGAGCGGTCAAGGTGTTGAGCTCTGGGTACCAAAGGTCCCAGGTTCGACACTAGCGCCGCTCGGGACATTTCCCAATCCCGCGGCCCACCGGCGAGACAGCGTGGGCGGCGCCATTAGCCGTGAATGTGCAGAAAGCGCGTCGGGAGTCACCCAGTAAACAAGGGTGAGCCAGTCTAATTCCGATTGGTTTCGGCAGGGATTACAACCACACTCATTTTTAGGAAAGTTAAAATCGCGATTATGTGGTAAAAATAAGTCGGAATATTTGTCTTCACGTGAATCATCGTCCACATGATATCGTCAAGGTCATATATGGGAAGTTGTCGTCTAAGATTGACCTGCTTAACCTTAGTTGTAGTTGTCTGGTAGAGACCAGTGCGAATACGCCACAATGCAAAAACTGGCTAAAAATAACCTCTTATCACTGAACTAGTGGTCATCTAGAACGACGATTGAAAAGGGCCCGTTCTTATGTCGTCATAACCACGTGACCATATGCGACACTGATCTGAAACGTCCATCCCACATGTTTGTGATGTCTGTACGGGGATATACAACATTTGATGTCGATCGGCTTAACCAATTCGAACCTATGTAGACAAGGATAAGGACTATGAACGTATAATGGGCAAAGGAAGGGAAGCAAAAGCGTAAAAAATGAAACTACCGATTTACCAAGCCACCTAAGGATTAGTCTCACGTCAGATTCTGATTGTGCATCTCGACGAAAAAAGACATCGCTTATGCACACAGGGTTGTAAAACATATTAGAATTGCAAACAGATCGCGCAATGGACATGCAATATATTCGACTACATCCAACAATAAACCTCCGAGGGCAATAAGCGAGACTAATTGCAGATAATTCGCCATTTTTGCAAAAAGTGACGTCATAACTTATGACGTCATAGCTAAGTGACCCGACAAGACACTGCCAGATTCACACCATGGGTTTACACCATGGGTTTACACCATGGGTTGACCAAGAACCTGTACCTAGCTACACTAAGCGGTGACCTTCACCACTAACGCGGGCTAAATTTCCGTGCTAGCGCACGCCGAATTTTCGCGGTCGCGAAACAACTTGGGAGGGGGTCAGAAGCATGGACCTCCTCCCGGACGGACGATGATTCAACTGGCGTAGGCTCTGCCAATGTAGGGCTGGGGAGATAGCTCCTCTCAATATGTTTGACATGTCGTATTAACTCTGATGGATTATGCTCCAGCTGCTCATGCCGTGGTTAACCCGCGCACGTCCGGGGGGCAGACATCTGCCACCCCCCCCCCTCCGGTTTTCGTCATTTGCCCCCAAACTAATCGGGTTAGCAAGGCCAAACCTCGCATAGCTGTTCATTGGTCTTTTCCGCATATCCTCATTCATTTTTAACCATGGGTCGTCTCAGGTCAGGTCACCAGGTCAGACGAAGTGACCCAACTACACTCGGAGTTCTAGGTGGCATAACTTCCACAATAATTGGGCGATTGATTTCAAACATTTCAAACTTATAACACGTCATGATCTCATCAGGGATCATAATAGGTATATCGCTTTTTTCGTAGTATTGACCTTAGGCCAGGTCGCGGCCATGGCTTCCCCATTATAGGGCTATAGTAAAATATACAAATGTTTCCTGGTTACATATTTGTGCTCGGAATGATCTCACAACGGTTGTGGCATGCAGATGGAAGCTATGTTCAATGTTACCGCTGGCATTTTTGCACAGTGACCTCACCAAGGTCATCTGAGATCACCTGAGATCACTACGCATTTCTGCGCATTATATCGCACTGCATTGAGCTAGAAGGCTAAAATTACCGTAATTGTGCTTGTATCACCAAGACGTGTCGATTGATACATGACCTCCCTAGGCGACTTCCTGAGGTCGCTTGTCATGACCTTAACCTAAGACCTTGACCTGAGGTCATGACTTCATGACCTTAACCTAAGTTTCAGTTGACCTGACCTTAAATTACACCGCCTATTGTCGGTAGCGCATTTCAAGGACTGTCGAATAGCGTTTGCCGTTTGTTTCTATCTGTTACAGGTTCTGAGATATGTGTCAATATCTGAGTCCCACCTAATCTGGTCGAATTTGACCTATGCTGACCCAGTGACCTGAATGTTGACATGAGCGAAAAAATGACCGGAACACTTTCGATAGAGCCCGTCACCAGCTACCCAGCGCCGTTTTCCGTTTGTTGCTAGCTAGCATAGTTCTAGAAATCTTAGGGGGGGCAGACATCTACCCCACCCGGACATGCGAAGTTGGCGCGGACCTCCGGACGTGCGAGTGTTAATAACTGTTTTCAGAGACCAAGGTATCGTATTCCGTGTCCAAGCCTCTGTGCAATTGTCACGAGTCTTCCTTCATGTTTTAGTTCTACGGGCTCCAGGGCGTTTCGACAAGTCGTCGAGCACTCACACCCACCGTCCCTGCTGCGACTCATAGACCCTGGCGGACGCTATTCCCACCAGGCGCAGACCACATTCCAGCCGATAGCATCTGACACTATGAGCTCGCCGGGTGCACTTCTAGCTGCAGTATCGAACATCGCGTCTATGAACGGCATCTGATATACACCCACCAGCAGTGCCGTCCATGAACGTCGTCTGATATACACCCGCCAGCAGTGCCGTCCATGAACGGCATCTGATATACTCCCGCCAGCAGTGCCGTCCATGAACGGCATCTGATATACTCCCACCAGCAGTGCCGTCCATGAACGGCGTCTGATATACACCCGCCAGCAGTGCCGTCCATGAACGGAGTCTGATATACACCCACCAGCAGTACCGTCCATGAACGGCGTCTGATATACACCCACCAGCAGTGCCGTCCATGAACGGCGTCTGATATACTCCCGCCAGCAGCGCTGTCCATGAACGGGTCTGTACTCCCCAGAGGTGAACGGCGTGATATACCAGAGTGCCGTCCATGAACGGTCGGCCTCGTCTGCCCGGTGCGGCCGATGCTGTGATCTTCACCGTGCGGAGATAATTAGACCCATTAAATAAATTCCCCAGTCGGCCAGGCCCGAACAGCGCCAGATGAATCGACGTATCTTCGCTGTGACATAGTCATTTTTTACGGCGCCAAAATTTATCATCCGTTGCCCTGCCCACCTGTGGCATTATTTCTCCATCGAGCGCTCGCCAGTAATCTGTTTTCTTCTCCGCGGTCAGGTGGTGAGATGACCCGAGAACAGATGATTAACGGTATTCAATTGAGGTGATTTATTTTTCGGTCCCACCCAGTCGACGAGGCATCGATAAGTCTGGATGTGTAAATAATGGAGGGGTGAACCGGCTGTGGGACGAATTGGGGTGGCGAAGAAAAAGCCGACGGGAAAATCGATAAAAGGTGGCTCGCCTTGGGTGATGGCGTCGCACCTGGAAATACTGTAACAATCTTCGTAGTCGCCGTCAGCGCGCGAAGGGCTGTGGGAAAGTTAAAATTTCCTCGTTTCTGCCAGCATAACTATGGAAATGCACGATGCGCCTGAAAAAAAACAAGCAATCTCCTTTCATATTTGCATTCGAAGACTTCGTACTTCCATTTCGAATGATGTGGTGGGAAAATGGGAGAACATGGAGCTGTTCTTCATGAGATTATCGATCGTTTCCCGTCGCTGTTGCATCCTGTCGCTGTTGTATCCTGTCGCTGTTGTTTCCCGTCGCTGTTGTATCTTCTTGTAAGGACGTCAAACTGAAGCCGACACCGCTGATTTGGATTCTTCGTTCTACTCGGTTCCAATTGGGATAACCATTGAGCCGCTGTGTAATCAAAGCACTATATCAACATTTTAAAACGAAACGCATTCCTGCTGGCAACGTTGTTATTACAAGAGTTCACAGTCGTCAAAATTACCTGGTGTGCAATGTATTTACTGTTAATACCAGTTGTCAGAACGCTAGTTAATCGCTGCGACAGGTTGGTGGCACATCTGCCGTATGTGCTCCAGCAAAGTTCTGACCATGTCTGCCATATCTGGAGATCCCGACAGGTCGGGGTAGTCTGGAGCCCCCCCCGTCGGCTTGATGCCCTGCTGTTACTTTGTCGCCTCTTCCCTATTCAGTCTGAAAATGTCCTCAAAATCACGACTGGGCCACCTTGACTTCGTGATTGATCTCCATGTCAGATGTCTGTCAGATACTACGGTCTGTTAGTGATGCACCAGTCTGTCCGATACTTGATGCACGTGATGCATCAGTCTGTCAGATTTGATTGCCCAGATGCCACACTGGATATGTCTGTTGCATCAGTCCAGGTAACACGCTGACAGTTATCCAGACATTTCGCGGGTAATGTATCCCAGAGTTACCACGATAATGGGCCGGGTGTGTCTGCCATACTTACTCAGATAACGCATCGGAGACGTTTGCCATGCTTACCCAGGTATCCGGCCTCCGCAATAATGGGGACACATCATACGCGCTGTCGCTAATCAAGCCAGTGACAAAAGGCGAGCAATCTCCTCCGGTGTGCCATGGCAACTATCTCCATGGCAACGGTTATATGTACAGCACGTCTGCGTATGCAAATAAACTGGCACTAAGGTGTTGGCAGTGGAAGCTGGCCCGTCTCACAATCGAAAGAGTGTGGGTTCGAGTCTCAGCTGTTGCTACTCGTCGCCCGCGGCCAATCAGCATGAGAGATTGACGATGCTGCATGACTCAGTGATCGATGTGTCGTAGAACCAATAACCAACCAACTGTGCGAATGAGTGAAGGCTGTGGCACGTGCTCGTGCCGTGCAGTGCCGCGCCGCCACGTGCCGTTGCCTTCACGTGGCATTTGGGCAGGTGTTGGACCAGTGGACTCTACCGCGACGTATTGGATCCAGAGCAAGCAGAAGACAATGGTGGCAGGGATGCTATGTGGCGGTTTACTGGTGGCCAATGCTGACATTACCGGATCGCAATTGTCCCGGACACGGCCTCCGTCTGGGCAACAGCTTGGTGGGTACGGTGTTCAACTCTGGATTGGAAGATCGTGGGTTCGAATCCCACAACCGGCAAGAGTTCCGAGTCCGACCGCGACCAACCTGTACGGCAGGCTGGCCCCACTGTCCTGTCTGGCGGCTGAAGGCGCCGTAAAAGAGCCTGAGGTCTAAACAGAGACAATTGGTGCACGCCTAATTATAATGTCTATGTGTAATGTGTATGTACATGTATATGACTGCAATGGGGTGATGATCGGGAATGAATCAGAGCATGTCGGTCAAGGATGGAAATCCCTCACCATGCCAAGGCGGATCCGGGTCCGAACATTTTCGGATCGAATGGTGAGAATGACAAATTTGCAATAGTAGGGTATCAAGTCTGAGGAAAGGTCCCCCCTCCCCCCCCCCCAACCGACCCACCCAGAATCTCCGACAATGGTGTTGGTGAAGCCATGGCGGCCGAGTAGATAGTGCTGAACTCTGGATACGAGGGTGAGGGTCCCGGGCTTAACATTCACACAATTCGGAACACTTCCCAACCCCGCGGCCCACTGACGAGATAGTGTAGGCGGCGCCATTAGCCGTGACCGTGCAAAAAGTGCAGCAAACTACCCAATCCACCCAATAAATAAATAAACCATACAAAAGAGTTATCGGTACGTGAGTAGCAGTCAGGCCAGTGCACTCTGAGTGGATAGCAACTTAAGCGAATGTCTATCCGGAGCGCAGTTCATGCAAGGCGTATCCAACCAGGAGCCAGTTACAAACAGGCATTCCTGATCTCAGTCACAATCCGCCGCAGCATTCACACGGGCTGGAGCCAGTTCCCGTGACCCCCTGATGTGTGCACATACGTGACCAGAAGCGGACTGCAGCGCTTCAGCACACACACACACACCCAGCCATGCCTTCCCCGCCGGCGGCCTGGAGGCGTGCAGGCGCAAACACGAGATTTAGCCGCCTTTTTTCAGTCGTACGTCACTTGAGCGCTGGGCGGAAGGAACTAATGGCCTGGGACGGTGTCTGGCTAATGTCATAGGACGCGCGGTCTGTAAACACGTCTCCCCTGTGTCACCAGAGAGTGCGAATGGTCTTGTAATTATAACGGAAAAAAATATCAGCAAGAATGGCACCAGACGTGCATGCCTTGTCTGTGTGGGATCGCAATGTTCACCGGAAGCGACATGCTAACCGTTTTCTAATGCATGTGCTTTTGTTCTTACGTGTTTTGAGGACGTCAGGGTCCTCAACGGCGGCGAAGCGCTTGGAAAATATGGCGGGAAGGAGTGAGGTCGAATGATGGCGATGGCAGACAGACACACGCACCTGCCAGCATGATTGTGATGGCACAGATGTCAGGAGGCGAACATGATGTAAGGAGCAGAAACAGGTGCTCCAGCTGTACACTGTGGAGCTTCATGGACGCCAAGTACTTGATGCGAACAGTAGGAATCAAGTAAGCATGCTAGCACAGTTGTTGAAGGAAGTCAAAACTCTGCTGGCTTGAGTTGAAAGCAGATCTCTGAGAAATTTACGAACTTCCGGAGGAATTTATTTTGATGCCTGATTTACATGTATTATTATTATTATTACAATTATTTTATTATTATTATTATTATTATTATTATTATTATTATTATTATTATTATTATCATCATCATTATCATTATTCTTATATTTACCAAGTAACTGACAAACGTACGTGAAAAACAACATCCGTGTCCTTCCCCCGTAATTTTGAGAATGCCAGGACGATGCTCCGCCCGACGTCGGCTCCCGCCATCCGGACACACCGCCATCCGGACACACCGCCATCCGGACACACCACCAGCCGGACACACCGCCATCCGGACACACCACCAGCCGGACACACCGCCAGCCGGACACACCGCCAGCGGACCGCCAGCCGGCACACCGCCATCCGGACACCGCCAGCCGGACACACCACCAGCCGGACACACCGCCAGCCGGACACACCGCCAGCCGGTCACACCGCCAGCCGGACACACCGCCAGCCGGACACACCGCCAGCCGGACACACCGCCAGTAGGACACACCGGACACACCACCAGCCGGACACACCACCAGCCGGACACACCACCAGCCGGACACACCGCCAGCCGGACACACCGCCAGCCGGACACACCGCCAGCCGGACACACCGCCAGCCGGACACACCGCCAGCCGGACACACCGCCAGACGGACACACCGCCAGACGGACACACCGAACACACCGGACACACCATCACCCGGACACACCACCAGCCGAACACACCGGACACACCGCCAGCCGGACACACCACCAGCCGGACACACCGGACACACCGGACACACCGGACACACCGTCAGACGGACACACCACCAGCCGGACACACCGGACATACCGGACACACCGGACACACCGCCAGACGGACACACCACCAGCCGGACACACCATCATCCGGACACACCGGACACACCCGACACACCGGACACACCGTCAGGCGGACACACCACCAGCCGGACACACCGGACACACCGGACACACCGGACACACCCGACACACCGGACACGGCACGCTCCGCTACGCCGACCCCCGACGATGGGGCTCATTTCCCGTCGACGTGCGGTGCGGTGGGTGGGGGCTGCGGCCTGGTTTCCGTCCGGTTGGGGGGGGTGGCGGCCTGGTTTCCGTCCGGTGGGTGGGGGTGGGGTGGGCTGGTTTCCGTCCGGTGGGGGGTGGGGGGGGGGCTGCGGCCTGGTTTCAGTCCGGTGGGGTGGGGGGGGGGGCTGCGGCCTGGTTTCCGTCAGGTGGTGGGGGGGCTGCGGCCTGGTTTCCGTCCGGTGGGTGGTGGGGGGGGAGGCTACGGCCTGGTTTCCGTCCGGTGGGGGGGGGGGGCTGCGGCCTGGTTTCCGTCTGGTGGGTGGTGGTGGGGGGCTGCGGCCTGTTTTCCGTCCGGTGGCTGGGGGGTGGCTGCGGCCTGGTTTCCGTCCGGTGGGTGGTGGTGGTGGTGGGGGGGCTGCGGCCTGGTTTCCGTCAGGTGGGGGCTGCGGCCTGGTTTCCGTCCGGTGGGTGGTGGGGGGGGGCTACGGCCTGGTTTCCGTCCGGTGGGGGGGGGGCTGCGGCCTGGTTTCCGACTGGTGGGTGGTGGTGGGGGGGGGGGCTGCGGCCTGGTTTCCGTCCGGTGGCTGGGGGGTGGCTGCGGCCTGGTTTCCGTCCGGTGGGTGGTGGTGGGGGGGGCTGCGGCCTGGTTTCCGTCCGGTGGGGGTGGTGGTGGGGGTGGGGGGCTGCGGCCTGGTTTCCGTCGGTGGTGGGGGGAGGCTGCGGCCTGGTTTCCGTCCGGTGGGTGGTGGTGGGGGGGGGCTGCGGCCTGGTTTCCGTCCGGTGGGGGGGGGGCTGCGGCCTGGTTTCCGTCCGGTGGGGCTCCCTCGGGGGTCGTTCGGCCGATCGGAGAGCTTCCCGCCGGCGGACAAGGATTAACTGCCGGCCGGCACCGCAAGTTTGTGACCCGAGAAGTCGGCCGGAAGTGGCTGGAGTGGTGTTGTGCCCGAGACGCCCCGACTGGTCACGTCTGCAGCACAGTGCTACACAGGCCTCACCTTCTGTGACGTCACACACAGGTGACGCGTGAATCACACACGTGGCCCATCACTGGAGCTAGGCTTGAAGGCATTGCGTTATCATTTTTTCAGCTATTTTTTTCAACACGCTTACAAACGGCGAATGTAGAACATAGAATAGGAGACCGGTTCTTTCGATGCGGGAAATACTGGTCTCCTTGCTTGATCCTAAAACAATTTTTGTGCTGTTGCCATTTCTGACAGGGCTGCTGGGGGAAGGGAAGCAGTGTGTTGAGTTCTGGTTGGTTGGTTATTGGTTGGTTATTGGTTTTACGACACATCGACCATTGAGTCATGTAGCGTCGTCAATCTCTCACGCCGATTGGTCGCGGGCGAAGAGTAGCGGCAGGTGAGACTCGAACCCACAACCTTTCGATTCTGAGACGAGCAACTGTGTTGAGTTCTGTTTCGAACAAGCAAATTTAAGAAGCTATGCTTCTGATAGTGACGGGTGTGTTGACCCGCAGGGAAATGAAATTGAAATTAAATTAAAAGAAAGCAAGCAAAAAATGCCAATACCTACCTTCGACAAGTTCATATCTCGCTCGCATCTTCAGAATTAAAAAAACGTATTCCTCACTAGTTAATCGGAACGACTTCATAAAGTCATCAAGTCATCACTTAATATGGACCACAGAGCCCATCTGGGTTAAGCCTGTAAAGAGAAGCAACTTTAAGCCTGGACAAGAAGATGTTCAACACCACAACCAATACCACCTCCTAAATTCCAAAGAAACTATCCACCAACACCCCGCACAGCTACCAATACCTATCTGCGTGCCAATGCATACCCACCTTCCAATGCATATCTACCTACCAATCAATACCCATATACATACCAATACCTATGTACCTACCAATACCTATATACCTATCAATACCTATCAACCTATCTATTTCGCCGCGTTCACTCGATGCTGGTCGACTTGTCAACCATACGATAACAATGGAATAATGCAACAATAATATAGGAATAAATAGGGAATAACTGTCTAACGACAATCGTCTACTGGGAAGGCTTAATGGACTTGGGTCCTATCACTTAATGGACTTGGGCCCTATCATTTAATGGACTTGGGTTCTATCGCTTAATGGACTTGGGTCATATCGCTTAATGTGCTTGGGTCCGATCGCTTAATGGACTTGGGTCCTATCGCTTAATGGACTTGTTAGTTAGTTAGTTATTTGGGCTTTATAAGAATATAGGGCTTGCTTTTCAGTATTACAGGGAGGGCTGATTAACAGTTTTGGTGTGCAACTGGTTCAGTGTACAGAGTGCAACCAAGAAGGGCCCTTGTGGCTCATAGTTGCACTAATCTTTTATGTCTTTAGGGCGCATCGACCAGGGTTGATCATTCGCGCCCATTCTTAATGGACTTGGGTCCTATCGCTTAATGGACTTGGGTCCTATCGCTTAATGGACTTGGGTCCTATCGCTAAGCAGAGCTTGTTGCGTGATCCCCGGCCCCACCACCCGGCACGTGAGTTCCAGATCAACGGCAGAATGTTGAGTTTAGCGTGCTGTCAGTGCACCGACACGGCCACCCCGGCAGCTCTCTCTCTCTCTTTCTCCCGACCTTATCGGACCAGTTGTCAACTGACCTCCCAGCCGGGGGCTACTGGAGCGCGTGAAGGGACTCCCTGCTCCTGACATTGTCTTGTCAGGAGCAGGGAAGATCAATGTATTCCAACGCTCTTCCCAACTGAGCTACCGGGACATCAAGCATGGCGACATATTTATCTTGTATTACTCCGTGCCTTTAACTATCTGTCTCCCAGGACAGGGTGTTGAGCTCTGGATACCAAGGTACCGGGTTCAACACTCGCGGCCACTCGGAATATTTCCCAGTCCCTCGGCCAGCCGGCGAAGCGGTGTGGGCGGCGCCATGAGCCGTGATCGTGCATACAGTTTGTCGTAAACCACCCAATAAACGACCATATCTGTATCCCACGCAATGCCACGATGAGAGTTTTAGGCAATTTAAGGTGCACAGCGCGCAAATGATCGTATTGTTCCATGCCAGTCTGGGACATATTTCAGAGCGTAAACGCCAAGTTTGAATTGGATATATGAACGCTTTATATATATACATATATATATATATATATATATATATATATATATATATATATATATTTTTTTTTTTTTTTATATATATATATATATATATATATATATATATATATATATATATATATATATATATATATATATATATATATATATATATATATATATATATATATATATATATATATATATATGCACGCATCTGCTAACTAAGAGAAGTTTTATACTGCGTCCAGATCCGGCCAGGATATTGCCGTCTCGGTCAACGACGTGGATCAGCCTTGTCCCATCCGTCACAGTTAGCCCAGCATGTCGGACGCTCGACATTTCATTGTCCGTTTTACCTGCATCATGTCAATTAGAAGGCTGATGGAGATTCATCGTCCGCGCTCAGCCCTCGGGTTCACTGTGATGCGATGCGTCACACGTCACACGTCACACGTCACACGTCACACGTCACACGTCACACGTCACACGTCACACGTCACACGTCACACGTCACACGTGAGGCTCGTCTCTGGTCCAGACTCCGGACATCTAGAACACTTCGACAGCGTGTCGTCAATAACAGTTGGCGGCAATGCACATCGACAGAGGCACAGCATATGGCAGCACTGACGAACGTTATAAATTAACGCCTCAAGAAGGTAAATTGTACGCTGGCAGCAGTACTGCTAACTTGTCCGAATAGTTTGGGCAAGTCAGTCGACGTTTGCATCCAATGCACTGATGTCACAACCATCGTTTGGAGTTGGCCCATATGACGACGAAGCAGGCACCTCCTGTTGCCTGGGGCCGCGGTAGATCAGTGTGTAGGACGTGGTACTCTTGGTCGTGGGTCGTGGATCGTGGGTTCGAATCCCACAGCCGGCGGGATTATTCAGTCCACTCGCGACTAATCGGCGTGAGAGGTTGACAACGCTGTGTCACCTGCAGGTTGAATGTGCCGCAAGGGAATGCGAGCATCTTCTTTACTGTGAATAGGTCACTAAATAAGCTAAATACAAAGTGCAATGTCAGAATATATTATGCTTGTATACCTTCCCGGGAATATGACATGTACTGTTGACTTCTTCTCGACTGCTGATAACTGGCTGGATAATATATGTTAGCTATCCAACCTAGGGTCACACTGATCCCAAGAGACAACAACTCGAGTGTCACGATTATGATATTGATACTGGGAGAGGGGGAATTGATGTTTTGATGACATTTTTATCCGAAGAAGGGTGTCATTTGAATGATGAAGGATGTTTGCCAAATGAAGGATGTTTGAGTTCCTCACGGCTGTTAACGTGAGCCACCTCTAAGATCAACGTTGGACACATTACCTCTGTCACCAACACCTATGTGAGCCCTGTCACCGAAGATGGGTATGGCGGGGTAGTTACGGTGGTGAGCTCTGGGTACCAAAGGTCCCTGGTTCAACACTCGCGCCGCTCGGAACATTTCCCAATCCTGCGGTCCACCGGTGAAACAGTGTGCGCGGCGCCATTAGCCGTGAATGTGCATAAAGTACGTCGTGAATTACCCAATAATCGAACAACCTTGTTCCTGTAGCCCCGGTCTGAGTTGTCCCGGTAACCCCGACCTACGTTGTCCCACTAATGTCGACCCGCGTTGTCCATCTGACCTCGACCCACGCTGTTCCGGTGTCCCGGACCGCATTGTCCCGATAGTCCTAACCTCCGTTGTCACGATAGCCCCGACCCGCGTTGTTCCGATAGTCCCGGCCCGCGGTGTCACGGTAATCCCGGCCGCCGTAGCAGCCAGCATACACTAACACTTCGCGCAAAAAATACCGAGCCGTCTACTGGCGCTTATCGCGCAGGTCGCGAGTGCCTCCATCAGCGCCTGTGAATTATTTATCGACCAGCTAATGGTCCGGGGGTTCCACGGGAATGTACGGCGTCGCTCTGCAGTCCTATACTCGACATTGTCAATATCGGGCGATACAGACCGTGCAGACACCGAGAGCGCCCAGCGGTCTTCCTTTAAGCGTTCCCGAAAGCAGCTCGGGACAAAGCTTGGATTAGTGTAGCCTGGATCAACACACAGGTCTGCCTGCCGTGCTGCGACAACGACGAAATTCTCACTCACTGGGGTGGGGGGGGGGGGAGGCAGGCGGGAGAAGGATGAACAGAATAAGCGAGGGAGAAGGAAGGATAGAGAGGGGAAATATGGAAGCAGAAGAGGAGGAAGTGAGTGAGAGAACGAAATGAAATGAATGAGCGATTGAGAAGGGGAGGAGGGGGAGAAAGACACATGAAGGAAGATGTCTATATCATATTGCCCGTCTATATCAGCACCTTTCACACACTCAGTCAACATTTATAGGAATCATTCACGTTAATAAAATACATTCGGTTTACCTGCTACCTGCTACTCATTCCTTCCGCTGATGCAAAGAATCTCTCCCTGATAAAAAGTGTGCCAAGTGCTCTCGGAAGCTTTCGGTACAAGTGATCCATTCGATCAAGGCGGAAGTCGTGTGTCTGCAGTTCGTCGATCGTAATTGGTGCTTAAATGCACCAGAAATAAATTACATCGTTTTCAGTGCTTACATTTTGCAAGTATTCGCTTACACTCGGTACGATTTTATTCTTCAGAGATCATGTGCCGGCAGTTTTATTCAGGAACACTTTGGATTCGACCTCTGCCGGCTACCAGACACATGTCTGCACAGACTACGGAAAAAAAGAAACTGTGGACAGAATCTACACAGACTACTCTTCGGCTTTCCAAGGTGTCAGCCCTAAACTGTTGTTATACAAGCTCGAAAAGGCATATCGTGTTTCGAACATCATTTCTCTCTCTGGTAGGCTCATATCTGACTGGTCACCGGCAGCCAGTGATGGCCAACATGCCAGTGATGGCCAACATGCCAGTGATGGCCAACATGCCAGTGATGGCCAACATGCCAGTGATGGCCAACATGCCAGTGATGGTCAACATGCCAGTGATGGTCAACATGCCAGTGATGGTCAACATGCCAGTGATGGTCAACATGCCAGTGATGGTCAACATGCCAGTGATGGTCAACATGCCAGTGATGGTCAACATGCCAGTGATGGCCAACATGCCAGTGATGGGCGGTCTCAACATGCCAGGCTGACGTCACTTCCGGTGTACCGGAAGGGAGCTTGCTGGCCCCTCGGTTACTTGCCTTGTTTGTGAACGACCTGCCTTCCGGAATTGACTCGGAATGTCTCGTGCTTCCTGATGACGTCACAGTGTTTAGGAGTGTAGCGTCTGTGGATGGCGCGGCCCGCCTGCAGACGGATAGTAATTCCCTCTGCAGGTGGTCCGCAGACTGGGTGCTGTCCTTGAATCATCTGAAATGTAGGTCGTTCACGCTGACTCCCTGCCGTACTCCTGTGTGTTTCGAGTACATGGTACACGATACAACGCTGCAGAGTGATACTGTGATGCGTGACTTGAGTGTGTACCTGGACAGAAAATTGACATTCGCACAGCATGTGCAGGGAACTGTGTCATCTGCGAGCCGAGCGCTCGCGCTGTTTATTAGATTAATGCAAGGAGAAATACATGCTAGTAAATTGTCTAAAAGTGCTCTGTTGACCGCATATAACGCGAATATTATGTCTCGCCTTAAGTATTGCTTCGTCGTCCGTCCACGCGCAGCCACGACACACCTGGTCCGGGCAGAGAGGGCAGAGCGCAGCCACGACACACCTGGTCCGGGCAGAGAGCGTTCACGCGCAGCCACGACACACCTGGTCCGGGCAGAGAGGGTAGAGCGCAGCCACGACACACCTGGTCCGGGCAGACAGGGTAGAGCGCAGCCACGACACACCTGGCCCGGGCAGAGAGCGTTCACGCGCAGCCACGACACACCTGGTCCGAGCAGAGAGCGTTCACGCGCAGCCACGACACACCTGGCCCGGGCAGAAGGGGGTAGCGCAGCCACGACACACCTGGTCCGGGCAGACAGGGTAGAGCGCAGCCACGACACACCTGGCCCGGGCAGAGAGCGTTCACGCGCAGCCACGACACACCTGGTCCGAGCAGAGCGGGCAGAGCGCAGCCACGACACACCTGGTCCGAGCAGAGAGCGTTCACGCGCAGCCACGACACACCTGGCCCGGGCAGAGAGCGTTCACGCGCAGCCACGACACACCTGGCCCGGGCAGAGAGCGTTCACGCGCAGCCACGACACACCTGGCCCGGGCAGAGAGCGTTCACGCGCAGCCACGACACACCTGGCCCGGGCAGACAGGGTAGAGCGCAGCCACGACACACCTGGCCCGGGCAGACAGGGTAGAGCGCAGCCACGACACACCTGGCCCGGGCAGAGAGCGTTCACGCGCAGCCACGACACACCTGGCCCGGGCAGACAGGGTAGAGCGCAGCCACGACACACCTGGCCCGGGCAGACAGGGTAGAGCGCAGCCACGACACACCTGGCCCGGGCAGACAGGGCAGAGCGCAGCCACGACACACCTGGCCCGGGCAGACAGGGTAGAGCGCAGCCACGATACACCTGGCCCGGGCAGACAGGGTAGAGCGCAGCCACGACACACCTGGCCCGGGCAGACAGGGCAGAGCGCAGCCACGACACACCTGGCCCGGGCAGACAGGGTAGAGCGCAGCCACGACACACCTGGTCCGGGCAGAGAGCGTTCACGCGCAGCCACGACACACCTGGCCCGGGCAGACAGGGTAGAGCGCAGCCACGACACACCTGGCCCGGGCAGACAGGGTAGAGCGCAGCCACGACACACCTGGCCCGGGCAGAGAGCGTTCACGCGCAGCCACGACACACCTGGCCCGGGCAGACAGGGTAGAGCGCAGCCACGACACACCTGGCCCGGGCAGACAGGGTAGAGCGCAGCCACGACACACCTGGCCCGGGGCAGGGTAGCGCAGCCACGACACACCTGGCCCGGGCAGACAGGGTAGAGCGCAGCCACGACACACCTGGCCCGGGCAGACAGGGTTCACGCGCAGCCACGACACACCTGGCCCGGGCAGACAGGGTAGAGCGCAGCCACGCACACCTGGCCCGGGCAGACAGGGTAGAGCGCAGCCACGACACACCTGGCCCGGGCAGACAGGGTAGAGCGCAGCCACGACACACCTGGCCCGGGCAGACAGGGTAGAGCGCAGCCACGACACACCTGGCCCGGGCAGACAGGGTAGAGCGCAGCCACGACACACCTGGCCCGGGCAGACAGGGGTAGCGCAGCCACGACACACCTGGCCCGGGCAGACAGGTTCAGAGCGCAGCCACGACACACCTGGCCCGGGCAGAGAGCGTTCACGCGCAGCCACGACACACCTGGCCCGGGCAGACAGGGTAGAGCGCAGCCACGACACACCTGGCCCGGGCAGAGAGCGTTCACGCGCAGCCACGACACACCTGGCCCGAGCAGAGAGCGTTCACGCGCAGCCACGACACACCTGGCCCGGGCAGACAGGGTAGAGCGCAGCCACGACACACCTGGCCCGGGCAGACAGGCGTTCACGCGCAGCCACGACACACCTGGCCCGGGCAGAGAGCGTTCACGCGCAGCCACGACACACCTGGCCCGGGCAGAGAGCGTTCACGCGCAGCCACGACACACCTGGCCCGGGCAGAGAGCGTTCACGCGCAGCCACGACACACCTGGCCCGGGCAGAGAGCGTTCACGCGCAGCCACGACACACCTGGCCCGGGCAGACAGGGTAGAGCGCAGCCACGACACACCTGGCCCGGGCAGAGAGCGTTCACGCGCAGCCACGACACACCTGGCCCGGGCAGAGCGCGTTCACGCGCAGCCACGACACACCTGGCCCGGGCAGACAGGGTAGAGCGCAGCCACGACACACCTGGCCCGAGCAGAGAACGTTCACGCGCAGCCACGACACACCTGGTCCGGGCAGAGAGCGTTCACGCGCAGCCACGACACACCTGGCCCGGGCAGAGAGGCGTTCACGCGCAGCCACGACACACCTGGCCCGGGCAGAGAGGGTAGAGCGCAGCCACGACACACCTGGCCCGGGCAGACAGGGTAGAGCGCAGCCACGACACACCTGGCCCGGGCAGACAGGGTAGAGCGCAGCCACGACACACCTGGCCCGGGCAGACAGGGTAGAGCGCAGCCACGACACACCTGGCCCGGGCAGAGAGCGTTCACGCGCAGCCACGACACACCTGGTCCGGGCAGACAGGGTAGAGCGCAGCCACGACACACCTGGCCCGGGCAGACAAGGTAGAGCGCAGCCACGACACACCTGGCCCGGGCAGACAGGGCAGAGCGCAGCCACGACACATCTGGCCCGGGCAGACAGGGTAGAGCGCAGCCACGACACACCTGGCCCGGGCAGAGAGCGTTCACGCGCAGCCACGACACACCTGGCCCGGGCAGAGAGCGTTCACGCGCAGCCACGACACACCTGGCCCGGGCAGAGAGCGTTCACGCGCAGCCACGACACACCTGGCCCGGGCAGAGACGCGTTCACGCGCAGCCACGACACACCTGGCCCGGGCAGAGACGCGTTCACGCGCAGCCACGACACACCTGGTCCGGGCAGAGAGCGTTCACGCGCAGCCACGACACACCTGGCCCGGGCAGAGAGCGTTCACGCGCAGCCACGACACACCTGGCCCGGGCAGAGACGCGTTCACGCGCAGCCACGACACACCTGGCCCGGGCAGACAGGGTAGAGCGCGTTCACGCGCAGCCACGACACACCTGGCCCGGGCAGACAGGGTAGATGCGCAGCCACGACACACCTGGCCCGGGCAGACAGGGCAGAGCGCAGCCACGACACATCTGGCCCGGGCAGACAGGGTAGAGCGCAGCCACGACACACCTGGCCCGGGCAGAGAGCGTTTACGCGCAGCCACGACACACCTGGTCCGGGCAGACAGGGTAGAGCGCAGCCACGACACACCTGGCCCGGGCAGAGAGGCGTTCACGCGCAGCCACGACACACCTGGCCCGAGCAGAGAGCGCGTTCACGCGCAGCCACGACACACCTGGCCCGGGCAGAGAGCGCGTTCACGCGCAGCCACGACACACCTGGCCCGGGCAGACAGGGTAGAGCGCGTTCACGCGCAGCCACGACACACCTGGCCCGGGCAGACAGGGTAGACCTTGCGCAGCCACGACACACCTGGCCCGGGCAGACAGCGTAGAGCGCGCAGCCACGACACACCTGGCCCGGGCAGAGAGCGTTCACGCGCAGCCACGACACACCTGGCCCGGGCAGAGAGCGCGTTCACGCGCAGCCACGACACACCTGGCCCGGGCAGACAGGGTAGACCGCGCAGCCACGACACACCTGGCCCGGGCAGAGAGCGTTCACGCGCAGCCACGACACATCTGGCCCGGGCAGGAGACGCGTTCACGCGCAGCCACGACACACCTGGCCCGGGCAGAGAGCGTTCACGCGCAGCCACGACACACCTGGCCCCGGGCAGAGAGCGTTCACGCGCAGCCACGACACACCTGGCCCCCGGGGCAGAGCGCGTTCACGCGCAGCCACGACACACCTGGCCCGAGCAGAGAGCGTTCACGCGCAGCCACGACACACCTGGCCCGGGCAGACAGGGTAGAGCGCGTTCACGCGCAGCCACGACACACCTGGCCCGGGCAGACAGGGTAGAGCGCGTTCACGCGCAGCCACGACACACCTGGCCCGGGCAGACAGGGTAGAGCGCGTTCACGCGCAGCCACGACACACCTGGCCCGGGCAGAGAGCGGTTCACGCGCAGCCACGACACACCTGGCCCGGGCAGACAGGGTAGAGCGCGTTCACGCGCAGCCACGACACACCTGGCCCGGGCAGACAGGGTAGAGCGCGTTCACGCGCAGCCACGACACACCTGGCCCGGGCAGACAGGGTAGAGCGCGTTCACGCGCAGCCACGACACACCTGGCTTGGGCAGACAGGGAGCACAAGCTTTAACTTGGCTAGCTGAACACTGTAGCGACACACCTGGGCTGGAAGCTCTGCAATATCAGAACGTTTTTCGCTTTTATAGCGTGACGTCTGTGTCCACTCGTAGCGTACAGGCCGACATCATGTTCTTATGTACAGGGCGACGTCATGTTCCTACGTACAGACCGACGTCATGTTCTTACGTACAGGCCGACGTCATGTTCCTACGTACAGGCCGACAGCATGTTCTTACGTACAGGCCGACTTCATGTTCTTATGTACAGGCTGACGTCATGTTCTTATGTACAGGCCGACATCATCTTCTTATGTACAGGCCGACTTCATGTTCCTACGTACAGCCCGACGTCATGTTCTTGCGAGGCGTGTATCGCGGTAGGACGGATTTATCGGTTGTATTGTGAAAGTTCGGATGATGTGTCCAAGTCAGGAGAAGCAGACAACCAGTTTTATTTCATGTACCATATGCACATGTGAAGCTATTTAGCTGCTTACTAAGGGAAAGCAACACATGCTTAGTGAGGACACCGAGTGTGGGCGTGTTCGCTAACTCGCTGAATGTATTTCACCCGCAGGTAGTTATGTACCTGTGTCCTGTGTAACACAATCACGTCCGAATCGATGAGCCATCGGGCATCGATGCAGTTTTATCAGCCTTTCACCTGTTTGGTGTCATTGTTCTGTTTCAGCTGTTGAGCTTACGACTTCTGCAAGGGGCTGAAAATGATGTTGGAGAATATGTGCGATGAGCACGGAAACACAATGTAGCCGACATCGTTGCAAATATGCAGGTTGGCGGCAAGAATAAATTAAATGTAACACTCCCACAAATATCAACTGCATGCACACGTATACAGACATACCAAAGCCTACGCATGCACACATGCACATGCACATGCATATGCATGCATACGCATGCGCAAGTACCCCCCCCCACACACACACATACATACGCACTCATACATACATACATACATACATACATACATACACACACACACACACACACACACACACACACACACACACACACACACACACACACACACACACACACACACACACATATACACACACACACACACACACACAGAGACACACACACACACACACACACACACACACACACACACACACACACACACACACACACACACACACACACACGCACACACACACACACACTCACACACCGACAACACACACATACACATGCATATACGCGTGCACATGCACATGCACGTGTACTTGCACGCATACAATTGGATACATGGCACAAGCATGCACACACGCACACACACAGACACACATACGCGTACGCTCATGCATGGCAGACGAATATTAACTACTGCGTGCAACATGCACTCGCGCTGCCTGCTTTGGCGTACCAGCGCAAGGCACAGTTAACGCCACGCCAACGTCACAGAGGCGGCGGCGTGTCTCACGGGAAAAGCGTCCGTAGCAGCCCGCCTGCGTGGCGCCGCCGAACGCTCTTTTTGCCGCGGACCATAAAGCCGACTTTGGCGTGTGAGATACTGAGATGGATGAGTCGGCCGGCGCGGCACTTCCCGTATATATTTGTGTAATGGCGTAGTGCTGTCTTCGCCGGTATTGTTGGCCGGACACGATGGATGGCGTGAGACGGCGAAGACGATGGAGCGGAACTGGACTGTGACTCGCAGCGCGGCAGTAGCGGTAGTGGTAGCGGCTACGTCCAACGGTAGCGTAGCCGCTGCCACGCTAGGGTGGGTGTAAATACCGAATAGCTGAGGAGAACGGCACGTGCTAGCATTTTTACGTTGCAGCTTGTTAGCCTGTCCGGTCAAGCTATCAAGCTAGCCTGTAGCTACGCTCGATCAACGTTTTCGTCATCCTTCACATACAATGACGCTCACCGAAAAACAACAGTATCACGAATGTCCACACAACCTCACTAAGGCCATCTCATGCCTCTCAGCCAACACCGCTGCACGGATCATCTTATTTTGGGTTTCCTTTCCTCGTCGGCTATTACCCGCCGATTATTTACCGCCGATTATTTCCCGCCATTCCGTGGCGTTCAGATGGTCATTGCTGACCGATGGCTTCAGAGGCTTCCAAACAGAACCAAACACTGGGCCGGGCACGTCCCGCCCAAGCGCCCGCAGTAGCACCGGGTCAGTCTGACCAGAACTAAGTCTATGTCACTCGAGACCAGCAATGACAGCCTCAGGTCCTGTCTGGCATTACTTCCACCCGGTTTCCACACCTGAACTCAAACGCCGGCCAGCCAACCAAAGTGCATGTCGAGTCAATTGTTGGTGCCGGATATAGACAGCGGTAATGGATGCCTTTGATGGCGCGTTCACGTTGACAAATTGTCAGGCTGAGCATGAGTAATATCTTGTGATTGGCATTAGCTAGCCTGCATGGGCCGTAGTAGCCGACATGCTGCATATGCAGCTCAGGAGTGGCTGATGATGACGATGGTAGTGCATCAATTTTATGACCGTGGTTACGAAACCGATGGTCGGTGTTGGCCAGCTCCCTGACCTTGACCCTTGTGACGTCTGACCGGGACGTGACCCGTCCCGGTCGTTTGACCTTTGTGACGTGGCCCGTAAGAGACAGGCAACAGTGTTCCGACGTATTTTTCACCTTCAGGGTCCATTCTGTTTTCGCTGCCGCTGTTGACACCTTTCTACCTCACCTAGAGCATGACTCAGTAAACGGTGAAGCGGTATCATGCCACATGGGCGGCACTGTAACGTGGAGACGATTGTGTGATGCCGTGGTAAGGGCTGCTTCCTGCACTGGCCTTGACTTTCAAAACAAGTCCAAAAGTCTGCATTAAGACTCGTAAATTCGCTCCTGAATAATACTGTTCCGGCTCACAATGACAGAAAATTTATATTGGCCAAATGAAACCAGTCCGCATGGCTAGATGTCGCTGCAAAGTCACAGATTTCTCATTTATCTATATCGTTTTCAACTTACCTGGAACCATGCTGTCGCAGTGGAGACGAGACGACACGTGACCCCGAAACATGGTGTACCATGTACACATATCAAGCATAGCATACTCGTATAGCATTCATAACAAGTAGCATGCATAGCATATAGCATGCATAGCATATAGCATGCATATCATATAGCATGCATAGCATATAGCATGCATAACATATAGCATGCATGTGATATAGCATTCATATGACATAGAGCGTATAACATATCGCATGTATGGCATATGCCATGTATAGTATGTATCATGTACCATGATACGTACCATGAAGCACTTGCATAGCATGCAGCACTTACATGACATGTGCAAGCACCTGGTGTAGCAAGTACAGCATTACGCCTGCGACTTGGCCGCGACAGAAGTCGACCTCAAAGCCCCCGCGCCCAAATCCGTGCCGACGCCCGTGCCTCGGGTGTTTCCATTAACATAATAGGTCACGTTTTTGTTCCGTCAGTCCAACAGCAGACAATTGGCCGGGCGGCAGATTCGAACGGATAACCGACGATGCTAGTCACTCGAAACGCACCCGAGGCGAACCCTCATAATCTCAGAACAATTTGAGGTTTGCTATCGTGGGTTTTGAACCGTGCAAAAAGCCAGCTCTGATGTTCTCCAGTCGTTACAGATGATCCGCAATTGTGGTAAGTGTTCACGGCCACCGGTCTGGGAGCGAAATTACAGAGAGGGTGGCTAAGACAGCGGTCATTATTGGCCTAACTACCGGGCCGCGCAGTTGGTCTGAGATGGCTCAGGTGTGTGCCAGTGACCAGTGATTCCGCTCGGCGATGCTCTTCGAAACGTCCTGGAGGGAATTCAGCTTTGTCCGCCCGACAGTCTACTTTCGGGAGACGAGGAGCGCTTCATAGTGTGGTGTCTTTTGGAAGGCGAGGAACTGTCGAAAGGTGGGAGACGAGGGAATGTCGAGACACGACACTGCTAAAGACGACACTTTGTCGCGGAGTAGATTGCTCTCGAGATTCGGGTGTATAATCAAAAGATGCAGTGTTCTCGAGAGGTCAACGGCTTTCGAGAAATCAAGGTACCAGAGACGATGGAACGGCAAGGGACGAGAGTCTCCAGGAAGGCAGACTAGTCTGGAGATACAAATAATTTCAGGACATGGGCGATTCCCAGGCACCAGAAGTTCTCGAGTGAAGAGATTGTTAACCGACAATGTACTCGCTGGAGTCAAGAGAAAAAACAAAAAGGAGAAGACAGGAGTCTCGTCATCAGAGCCTCGAGAAGGGCTAAATACCTTTGAAAGTTACGATACTCGATGATTGAGATACTTCATACTTGAGATGAGAGAAGCAGAGAGACTATGCTACGAGAGACCAGGAACTTCCAGTGACGGGACGCTCTCGGGAAAGATGGGAGTACATTTTGTCATAGTTACCGTTTGAAGCTGCTTACAAAAGGTTTCCTCTGCCTACTACCAGTTCAGTGGGGAACGATAGCGTTGGCATTAGGAACGCCATTACCGATGGACTTAGCACAAGTTAATTTTCCAAAGTCTTCCGAAAATTGCAGGTAGTGATTTTGCATGCAGTTGCAGTTTGTCAATGGCGCTTTTTCACACTTCCTCTTCGACACTAATGTTGAATTTCTGAAAGTCAGGTGGTGATCAGCCTCTCCTAGGTGATGCTTAAACGCCACCAGCTAACAATATAACTCTACCCATGGTGGGCACATCAGTATTCACCTTGTCGCCAAAGCAAGTGCCTCCTGTGCTGATCTCGTGATCCCGCTGTAAGGATCACCGGCCACGTCCTGATGTTGACAGTCCACAGCGCGCAAGGACCAAGAAGCCAACAAGCGTTCTCCATCAGGCGCTCCAGCAAGCCTACACGCCTCGTGTGTTTTCCAAAGAGCGGAACGCATGTGTCCCGGACGTGGTTGGGCCGCAACTCAGCGACGTCATGGGGTCGGCTGGCTGCGGGACGCTCCGTCTAATTGATACCCCACCGCGTGCGCTGATGCCTGCGCGCGGTATTGCCCATACCGATACCATCTGACCGAGGTGTGTCGGTGAGTTGGTAAATGATATAGCGCCAGGTCATCCGAGGCTCATTAGGGCGTGACATGCGGCTGGCAGGGGGCGGGGGGGGGGGCACGTCGTGACTGGAACACCCGGTGGCTGTGCCCACATAACCGTGGCCGAGCTGCTGTGCGGCTGGCAGGGGGCGGGGGGGGGGGCACGTCGTGACTGGACCACCCGGTGGCTGTGCCCACATAACCGTGGCCGAGCTGCTGTGCGGCTGGATGAAGACTCACGTCGCCGTTTGTTCTTCACGCTGGCAAGCAGTCGCTTGTGTAATCGAATGTCACAGAAGCCGGATAAAGTTTAGACGTGACTTACACGAAGTCGTACTGGTCAAGAGGCTTAATAAGAGTAGCATGAGCCATCTGGGCTAAGTATATCTGATAGTAGCCGGGAAGCTACTATCAGACGAGAAGCAGGGACTGGAACCTCTTCATCAATGTCACATCCTGAGCTCTAAGGAAGCCATATACTATACGGTGCTTCAATGACCAATATCATCAGCATCACGTACCCGATAACCGATTCTGTATCTACGGCCAGGTCCACCTGTTACTCGCCAGGTCCACCTGTTTCTTGCCAGATCCACCTGTTACTCGCCAGGTCAACCTGTTACTCGCCAGGTCCACCTGTTACTCGCCACGTCCACCTGTTACTCCCCAGGTTCACCTGTTACTCGCCAGGTGCACCTGTTACCCGTCACGTCAACCTGTTACTTGCTAGGTCCACCTGTTACTGGCATAATTCCCAAATTGTAAGCGGAATCTAAGACATCTGCATCAATCTCACCAGATTCATCCAAATTGACATCCCTGCTCCAAAGCTTGAAATTAAAGAATGAGATTATTGAGGCCCATTAATTTTCTAACCTAGTTCTAGAGAAAGAATCGCTGCCATTGCGTTCCTGTGCATCTTGCCGCTTCTGTTTGATGGCCTCCGATCGTGGCTAAATAAGAAAGGCTAGCTCCCCGGATGACTGCCGACCGCTGCGTTCGCAATGCTGACAGTGCGTCTGTCGCCATTGCTTTCCACATCGGTTGCGCACGCCAGCAGGATTTATGTCTCGTGCCGAAGACTGCCCGCGCTGTGTGGGCTGGCTGGGGCTGGAGTGCGTGGGCAAAAGCTGTGAGTACTGTGGGCGTGTGGACGCCACAAGAAATGTCTCTCGAGCCGATCAATCGCGCGGCGATCTGTCCGGCTGGCAACAACACAGGCCGCGCGGCGTAATGGAGGGGTAATTAGAGGTTACGCATGTCACGCACAGATGTCACCACTTCCGCCGGTCATCTGAGACGTGCCGGCAGCGACAGAACTGTCAAATGTGGCAGTGCGGCACGCGCCCAGCTGACACAGGGTCGCTCGTTTGTGAGGCCCGCGCGTGCCGTGCGTCTTCCCGCTCACGAGGGGGTCGTCTGGAATTTGGCACCGATGGCTAATCGTCGCAGACTTTGAGGAAGCATTGGGAGGAAACTGGTAACTCCGTCCGCTGCAGGGCATGTTCACGCATCCCCCAATGTACTGGTTGGCGAGGCTCGCGGACACTTCTGGGCAGGGAAGAGAAAATAACTGGAGAAATGAAAGCAAGACGACCGAGCAAACAAAATAAAGACAATATTTTGTACACAATCCTGGATCGATATCCGGTTTGTTTTCAAATGATGCATTGGGTAACCTCGATGTAACGTCATAGGTCCGATTTGTACAACACTCAATAATGGTCAATTTCATCCCAATTTGCACCAAAAAAATGCACCAAGCGATATGCAATTAAATGTTTTCTAGAGACTCCCAATGGTACCCGTGATCCCAACAAAGTATCACATGGCATATTTGGTTGTATTGGTAACGGCTCAGGTTAGACCATAATGATGTCACCAGATCGCATGTCATATTTGGTTGTGTAGGTTATGGCTCAGGTAACATTGTAATGACGTTACCAGAAAAAAATGTGCATGTCATACCAAACCACTATTTTGAAGCGCCTTGGAACAAATATGTGGATTAAAAAATGCAAGTGTCCTGCCAGTTTGAGCACAGGTTCTGCAATAACGCCCATTTACTTGTGAATCTATGCCAACATAACTCCATGATGACCGCTAGTTGCATTGGAGATAAAAATGACCGACACGTGGATACAGTGCAGTTGTCATTAGGTCCAAAATCCTAACAACATGCATCGTTGTTAATTATGCGATTATAAAATGGAATAGCCGATGATTTCGGTGAAAATGACTGGAAGCATTCCTCGTAAGGCTACACGGCAATGCATAGTTCCACGATCTGTTAGCATTTCGATGGAATGTGCGAATGTCGGGGAACAATTTCCCCTTGGCTGTGCCCCCTCCCCACCAAAAAAGCACGGTGCAACCCGCGAAGTTGTTCGGGAGATCTCATGGGAGATATCGGTGGGGCACAACTATCTCCCTAGCCGCCGACGATCGAGCTGACATATGTCTGGCTGCGGTACATACATATGCGATACACCAAAGTGGATATCCCATTTTTCAGTGTGTGAAGATGTCAAAGCTAAATTTTGTCCTTTTTACCAATACATGCGCCATGAAAATGCTGTCATGATACCTCAGGGAGGGGCGAATAGTCTAGGGGTAAGGCGCCAATCTCCCATCCGAAAGACTGCGCGTTTGCTTCCCATCTGTCGCTACTCTTCGCCTACAACTGTGCAATCGGTGTAAGGGATTGGCGATGTTTCATGACTCAACTTTCATGCGATGTTTCATGACATTCATGTTTCATTCATCGACGCGTCGTAAAGACCAATAACCGATCACCACTGCAGGGAAACGTAGTTCTGGCAGGCAACTCACAATTCCAGTCAGTTGCCACAGAAACAAATATGCCGCCAGAACACCCAGTGCGATCGCCCGTCTGAATTATCCTCCGTAATTTCATTTAATTTGATTCCATTTATTTGTGTAATTGTCGACGGGCGTTGCAATGCTGGGCGCAGTCACACCAGCGAAGCCGAAGCCCGGGCGAGTCCACTGTCGTTTGTTTGGTCGCGAGCGGGGATGAGCGAGGTTTGTTTTCCCCGGGCGAGTCCACCTCCGTGCATGTGTTCATGGTTAAAGTTTCCGGCAGTCCTCCAGCTCGCGAGCATACCACGCATATCGCGTCACAGCCGTCACTTGTCATCCGTCTGAGGTGACCAAAAGGTGGCAGGATATATTTGTGCTTCGTGGTTTCCAGTTTAGTGCCAGGGAGTGATGCGGTCACCGGTGTTGAATTCTAAAAATGATTGGAGGTGGGGGTGGGGAATCCATGAAGGCAATGGGCAGACCCAAATGCATTGGGGTTGCACTGAATAGGGCCCGATGTTGAAAATTGAAATTTTGAGGGGGAACCAACATTGAAGGTCACTTGTCCCCTTAAAAGTATATACAACAACGCTCCTGAATGTGTTTTTCATTTAATTATGTGTGCCTTTCGTACTGGCATATATTAAATGTATCACACGTCAACTCCAAAAGTAACTATAATACGTTCAGCCTGAGCCCTTCAGCTGTGTTTCTCTACTGTCCACTCCCACTGTGTCAGGACTCTGTCCACTCCTGTCCACTCCATTTGCGGCAGCACTCCGTGCAATCCTGTTCCCTTCAGCTCTGGCAGGACTTTGTCCCCCTCCTGGCCACTCCATCTGCAGCAGAACTATGTCCGCTTCTGCCGACTCCACGTATGGTAGAACTCTATCCACTCCACCTGCGGCTGGGCCCACTCTGCCTCTGTCCAATATTACTCTGGGCTTTATCCATTAATGTCCACTCCACCTGTGGCAGGACCGTGTCCACTCCTGTCCATCCCACATGTGGTTGAACTCCGTCCACCCCTATCCACTCCACCCATGTGAGAACTGTCCACTCCTGTCCACTCCACCTATGTCAGGACTATGTCCAGTTCAGTCCACTGCACCTGTGGAAGGACTGTACACTCCTGTCCACTCCACCTGTGGCAGGGCTGTCCACTCCCGTCCACTCCACCTACGGCAAGACTACGTCCAGTTCTGTCCACTCCACATGTGGCAGACCTCTGTCCACTCCTGTCCACTCCACCTGTCGCAGGACTGTCCACTCCACCAGTGGCAGACCTCCGTCCACTCCTGTCCACTCCACCTGTAGCAGGACTGTCCACTCCACCAGTGGCAGACCTCCGTCCACTCCTGTCCACTCCGCCGCTGTCCACCGTTAGGCCGGTCGGCAGCAGCTGTCCGTCGTCTCCAGCGAGGCCACACCGCCAGGTCTGTAAATATTATGACTGTTCAGCGCCTGGTGCCACGCTCGCCGGCACTGTCACCTGCAGCAGCGTCAGACCGAGCGTGACGAAATATAACGACCACCTTGTCACGTGACACATCATCTCGCGGGACTGTGTCACGTGACATATTACCTCTCAGAGACTGTGTCCCACGTGACACACCACCTCACGGAAGCTCAGTCACGTGGTATACAATCCAGCGGGGACTGTGTCACGTGACACACTACCTCCCAAAGAGTTGTCACGTAACACACATTCCCCCGGCCGCCCATCTACGTCATAGCCAGGGGACGAGTGGTTCAGGGGTAAGTTGATTGTTTCACAATCCAAAGATTGTGGGCTCAAGTCTCACCTGTCGCTACTCTTCGCCCACGACCAATCGGCGTGAGAGATTGGCGACGCTACATGACTCAACGGTCGATGTGTCGTAAAGCCAATAACCAGCCTACGTTATAGCCACGATTGTGTCACGGGACCAGCCTTGAAGCGGCCGCACATGACTGTCTCGTGGTCGGTGGTGTGACGTCATCACGCCATCTGATCCGGTGACGTCATAACCCGGCGACGGCGGGCACCGATCCAATGCATAATTCAACGCTGCTCGCTCCTCAATCACGGCAAATAGGTACAACAATGGCGCGACGGTCGATTCTTTGAATATTCTTCGCTGGGCACATGATGCTCAGCCGCAGGTTGGATCTCCGGCTATGCAGGTGCGGCGGGCACACAATAGCCACGCGTCTCTTCGTCGGTCATAAATCTCTCTCGAACATGCTCGTACGGGGTCCGCGTGAGTGGATTCACTTGCGCGGAATGCATCAACTAAACGGAAAGGCACAGTATTGCTCCCTGGTGAATTTGGAGGTCGTCTACCACTTTCCACTCACATAAAGTGGGAGGGACAAACCTGAACCCCAACTCTCCTAGAAAACTGAACTTCAGTTGTGATGATGTCGTCCTACAACCACACCCCTTATACACTTAATTTACTGTTCGTGGATAGTTGATGATTTCGCAAATGCTTCTGAAATGGTGGCCACTTGAAAAGATGCGACCCTATGTCTTTTCCTCCGGTTCTGCCGTCGGCGATACGGGCCACGCTAGGCTGTCTGAACATAGCTGTCCGTCGTGTTGGGTAGCTTGACGACCAGACTCCGACGACCTTCTGTGAGAACCTTCAGGACCTTCAGCAGCTGGTCCCGCTTGAAAGTGGCGGCCCTCCGACCGGAAAAATGAGCCCCTCCGGGAAGGTTTGAGTGTTCCCCCACCCTCCACGGATTTTAGAGCCAGAGGAGTCTCTCAGTGAGGAATAAGCGCCTTTTGAAAGAAAAGGCCCCATTCATTACATGCTCGAGTGTAGCCCTACGTGCTGAACGGATTTTCAGCCGAAGGCATCCTTCCAGATAGTTTCGCAGCGGGGCTCTTCTTAAGAAATGGCCCACCTCCAGACCTGTGCCCCATGGAAATTCCTGGATCCGCCCCAGGCATCGCATACGGTGTGGGATGATTTCCCAGCTGGGAGGCCTCGGTGGACGCGTCTGGACGGTGCGACGTCCATGCAATGAATGGTGTGCCGGCGGGGTGTGATGTGTGGGCGTGGCAGACCATCACTCTCGGCGGCCCCACAGTACACCATCAGCTAGAGGTTGCTACTGGAGCGGGAGCGTGGTCCTGCATGTTGGTCAGGACCTGGCCACAGTGCCAGGGGACATCTCTGGGGGTGCCGATTTCAGGGAGGGGGAAAGGGAGAGGGAGAGGGAGAGGGATAAGAGAGGGAGAGGGAGAAGGAGAAGGAGAGGGAGATGGAGAGGGAGAAGGAGAGGGAGAGGGAGAAGGAGAGGGAGAGGGAGAAGGAGAGGGAGAGGGAGAGAGTGAAAAACAAATCGAATAGGCACGAAACATAAAGCGTTATTTTATTGATCAAAGCAACGTTTGAGCACAACTAAGCAAGCAGCTTAGCCACTAAGGACAGCTTGGCTACTGATAAGCTCGCTTCCCTTCCCTTCATTTGTCCTTTCCGCTATGGCTGTTTTTGGACGTTGTGGTTGTTGGATGTTTTGGCAGAGCATCGTTCTGGATGAAGTGCCGTCCGGGCGCAAAAGACATTTTTCCTTGCTTGATGATGCATGACGAATCATCGCGATGCTGGTTTCGCCACAGTGATGCCAGGCGAGCTGCGAAGCGGTCTTCGAGCTGCGAAGCGCGGTCTCGGATGTTTGTAAACCACGTTGGCTTGCCACCGGTGCGGTTGGTGTTACTTGTGAGGAGGCTGAGCGCGCTTCTGTCTGTGTAGCATGTGCCGATGCTAAGACTGGTGTTGTTGGTGCTGGTGAGACGTTGGTACGGATTATCCGTTTGCCGACTTCGCAGGACGCCGCCATCTTGTGTCCTAAGAAGAGCAGGCCTTGTCCAGCAGTGCTAGGGCCGCTGTTCCCTGGGTCCGCTGTCGCTGAGATACGTTTCTTCTGATCGTGTCATCAACGCTACTGTCTGAACAGCCAGGGGCGAATGCAGGGGAGGCACTGGGGACACATCCCCCTGTAAAAAGTGACGTCCATCTGGTAGGGAAAGGCGTCCATCTGGGAAGGTTTGAGAACAGTCCCCCTTCAACCGCTGAATGGATGCTTCAGACGAACGCGCGCCTCTCAGAGAAATTAAGGGTTAAAGGCGCCCCTCAGTATGCACGAATGCGTCACCCGCTGAACTCAGTTTTGGCTAAAAGTGCCCTTGCACTTTTAGCCAAAACCTCTGCCAAAACTTCTCGTCTGAAGCATCCATTCAGCGGTTGAGGGGGGACTGTTCTCAAACCTTCCCAGATGGACGCCTTTCCCTACCAGATGGACGTCACCTTTTACAGGGGGATGTGTCCCCAGTGCCTCCCCTGCATTCGCCCCTGGCTGTTCAGACAGTAGCGTTTATGACGCGATCAGAAGAAAAGCATCTGTTGTTAGCCAAGACGTCCAATTGTGCACAATGCATGTCAATATTGTGTTATTCTAGTCCGGCTTCATGACGCGCCCTATACATTGTCGGTGGTTTGCGGTGCTTTCTGACGTGGGTGTTGTGATGGATTTTGCACGTTCGTGATTCTGATCAATTGTCATGCATGGTGGCTCATTCGCTCCAAAATAGCACTTTTGTGCAACATCTTTCGAACTTCAAGAATTATGCCATATTAAGTCCCACTATTGTAAACCAGATTGAAGCATTGTTCTTGGTGGTTGAATGATGTTTATGTTGCCTGATTGTTGTTGTGCTCAACAATGTATATGCGTCTTTAGGCACAAATTGAAAACATTTTTTACCTCTCAGATTGCCGATGGGTGACGACACTTGGAACATATTGGGTCCGATGCTGTAGTTCTGCAGTAGCTACCTGCTCTTGTCAGGGGAAATTCTAGTATCGCCTCCAGGTCAAATATTTGTTGTCATCTCTGGGCCTGTCATCTGTGTGGATGTTGTGAGTGTCGTAAAGGCACTTTCAATTGTCCCCTTGAATTTACGGTACCCTGAATATTTCGCAGGATTTGAGCAGAAGCGCAGCCAGGATTTTCTTAAGGGGTGGCGAAGAAAAACATCATGCGACAGAGACCGTTGTCGACGCGCGAAGTGCACCGACAGCGTCTGATCTTCAGTGGTTAAAATCTGTACATTTCTCATGTGATGTAGTGTACTTTGTCGTGAGCCGCCCGCCGCCGTGTATATGGTACACAAGCTTACCTACGCAGCCGTAAGCGCCCGGCTTGGCCGCCAATGCACCGATTGGTTACAGGTGAAATACACGGAGATTCACCTTCACCCGCACGTTTACCACTTTCTCTCGCTTGTTCAGCATCAAGCCAGCACCTGCACCATCATCGCCTTACAAGGCGATGATGACCAGTGTATGTACTAGCCTCACCCTTCCCGACCGAAATGCCACACCTCGCCAGGCCGAAAGTTCAGGAAGTTTACTTATTCAGTGTATTATTGCAACCAGAGGAGCGCTTTTCGGAGTCGTCTCGGTGGTGCGTGTGTATCGGCAATAGCCTGTGTCGATGGATGGGCCCGAAGTCGTGACTGCGACATCTCTCCAGCCCGAGGGCAGGTCAGTCCACTCTACCGGTCTGCTACACACACCGTAATTATTGATGAAATACTACCGGAACATGCCAGCACGGTCGAGGTCGAGGCCCGGGAGAGTCTGCTCCCGAATGTATGGCACAATGGTTTATATGAATGTCCCAGCCCAACCGCCCGCCATTAAAACCACAATAGCTGTTCGGCTAAGGCGTTCCACGTCGGATTTTTTTTCCGTCAGACTTGCTCTTTTACGTTTCATTTTCGCTGCTCTTTATCCCAATAGTTCTTGTGACGCACTGTTGGCCCTTGCTCCAAGACGGCGGTATACGACACCACTGACGCTCGGCGGATAACTGATTTAAGGCTAACTTTCATCAACGCTTATCGTTGCAGTGCAGCATTTCAAGCTTTAATTTTTATCACTCGGAGCCAAATCTGCGTTTAATATTTCACGACTTGCCGACTTCCATCATCATATTTCTTTTGAAGTGCTCCGAATTTTTGTGTCTGAGACAGTGCTTGTGGTGACATTCCTTCGCTATAACCTCCATCGCGATGCAGCCGGCCCCCGCCCCATCCGTCTTGGATCGTGAATTGGCACAACCGCCGATTTGCATTCTGAGGTCTTGTGTTCATCATCATGAAAGGATGTAGCTCTTTATTTCTGCTTTTAGTGTTGCGATGCGATGAATGTATTGCATCCGGAATCACTTCAGCTCTGTCTGCATGCCACACGAAACGTGGCTGTATAAGCGCTGCAAGCCATTCGCTAGGAATGATATACATGCAGATTCGACTGTACTGAGACTACGGCACATGTGGTGTATGTATGTGCGTGTGTGTGTGTGTGTGTGTGTGTGTGTGTGTGTGTGTGTGTGTGTGTGTGTGTGTGTGTGTGTGTTTGAGTTCCCACACAAGGTTGAGCGCCACAATAAAGGAGGTTCCCAAGAAATCGATTGTCGTGAGCATATTTGTGATGCATCATCATCCACTGCTATAAAAAATAGTATTTTTCGAAACACTTGCTATCTTTTATTTGCCCGATATGCCCATGAATATATATATATATATATATATATATATATATATATATATATATATATATATATATATATATATATATATATATATATATATATATATATATATATATATATATATATATATTATATATATATATATATATAAATGCATCATATATATATATATATATATATATATATATATATATATATATATGCATGCATACATATATATAAGATGCAGAGAAGGCCTGTACATGACCTAACCTGACCAGTGCCTGTGTCCTTGTGTCAGTCGGCCAACCCACCCGATTGGTACCAGAATTAAAAAAAAAAACACCGAACTGACGAATGTCGTCTCGGTGGTCCCCCTGCTGGCTAGTCAGTGACGAATGTCGTCTCGGTGGTCCGCCTGCTGGCTAGTCAGTGACGAATGTCGTCTCGGTGGTCCCCTGCCGGCTAGTCAGTGACGAATGTCGTCTCGGTGGTCCGCCTGTCGGATAGTCAGTGACGAATGTCGTCTTGGTCCCCTGTGTCAGTGACGAATGTCGTCTCGGTGGTCCGCCTGCCGGCTAGTCAGTGACGAATGTCGTCTCGGTGGTCCGCCTGCCGGCTAGTCAGAGACGAATGTCGTCTCGGTGGTCCGCCTGTCGGCTAGTTAGTGACGAATGTCGTCTCGGTGGTCCGCCTGCTAGCTGGTGAGTGACGAATGTCGTCTCGGTGGTCCGCCTGTCGGCTAGTCAGTGACGAATGTCGTCTCGGTGGTCCCCTGCTGGCTAGTGAGAGACGAATGTCGTCTCGGTGGTCCGCCTGCCGGCTAGTCAGTGACGAATGTCGTTTCGGTGGTCCGCCTGCTGGCTAGTCAGTGACGAATGTCGTCTCGGTGGTCCGCCTGCTGGCTAGTCAGTGACGAATGTCGTCTCGGTGGTCCGCCTGCCGGCCGGTCAGTGTAGCTATGCAGCTCGCGTCTGGCACATCTCAGGGCGCCAGATCAGATGTTGGCGCGCCCAGGCGTGACTGCTGCTCGGCTCGGCGTGACGTGACGTGACGTGACCCACGACACGGGCGCTGGTCGGTCGCGCCGCCACGTGTGGGCCATCCATCCGACCGGCTGTGCGCGCAGACATGTTTGTTCTGCGGTCAGCTGTCATAACTCAGGTTAGCGTCGGCGGAGGGTTCGTTCTCCTGGTGAGGTCGGCTGGTGCTGGCGGGGGTGCGTTCTCTGTGGTGAGGTCGGCTGGTGCTGGCGGGGGTGCGTTCTCTGTGGTGAGGTCGGCCGGTGCTGGCGGAGGGTGCGTTCTCTGTGGTGAGGTCGGCTGGTGCTGGCGGGGGGTGCGTTCTCTGTGGTGAGGTCGGCCGGTGCTGGCGGGGGGTGCGTTCTCTGTGGTGAGGTCGGCTGGTGCTGGCGGGGGGTGCGTTCTCTGTGGTGAGGTCGGCTGGTGCTGGCGGGGGTGCGTTCTCTGTGGTGAGGTCGGCTGGTGCTGGCGGGGGGTGCGTTCTCTGTGGTGAGGTCGGCCGGTGCTGTCGGGGGGTGCGTTCTCTGTGGTGAGGTCGGCTGGTGCTGGCGGGGGTGCGTTCTCTGTGGTGAGGTCGGCTGGTGCTGGCGGGGGTGCGTTCTCTGTGGTGAGGTCGGCCGGTGCTGGCGGGGGTGCGTTCTCTGTGGTGAGGTCGGCCGGTGCTGGCGGGGGGTGCGTTCTCTGTGGTGAGGTCGGCTGGTGCTGGCGGGGGTGCGTTCTCTGTGGTGAGGTCGGCTGGTGCTGGCGGGGGTGCGTTCTCTGTGGTGAGGTCGGCCGGTGCTGGCGGGGGGTGCGTTCTCCGTGGTGGGGTCGGCCGGTGCTGGCGGGGGGTGCGTTCTCTGTGGTGAGGTCGGCCGGTGCTGGCGGGGGGTGCGTTCTCTGTGGTGAGGTCGGCTGGTGCTGGCGGGGGGTGCGTTCTCTGTGGTGAGGTCGGCTGGTGCTGGCGGGGGGTGCGTTCTCTGTGGTGAGGTCGGCTGGTGCTGGCGGGGGGTGCGTTCTCTGTGGTGAGGTCGGCTGGTGCTGGCGGGGGGTGCGTTCTCTGTGGTGAGGTCGGCTGGTCGTTATCAGGTGGGGTCACGCGGAACGGCGCCGGCGCGATCGCGTGAGTTGTCGCAGTGAAAGACATCGCCTCCATGTCACCAGTGATGGTCGCAGTGAAGGGCGCCCCTCCATGTCACCAGTGATGGTCGCAGTGAAGGGCGCCCCTTCATGTCACCAGTGATGGTCGCAGTGAAGGGCGCCCCTCCATGTCACCAGTGATAGTCGCAGTGAAGGGCGCCCCTCCATGTCACCAGTGATGGTCGCAGTGAAGGGCGCCCCTCCATGTCACCAGTGACGGTCGCAGTGAAGGGCGCCCCTCCATGTCATCAGTGATGGTCGCAGTGAAGGGCGCCCCTTCATGTCACCAATGATGGTCGCAGTGAAGGGCGCTCCTCCATGTCACCAGTGATGGTCGCAGTGAAGGGCGCCCCTTCATGTCACCAGTGATGGTCGCAGTGAAGGGCGCCCCTCCATGTCACCAGTGATGGTCGCAGTGAAGGGCGCCCCTCCATGTCACCAGTGATGGTAACAGTGACAGGCCCCACCTCTTTATGGCCAGGTGTGGTTATTGTGGAGGACAACACCTCTGTATCAGTGGCGAAGATCGCAGGAAGAGCGCCACCTCTACATCGCCAGGATGTTCAGGATGGCAGCTGCGATGAACGCCACCATCTAACATCAGCTTCTCACCCAGCCACCTCGATAGTTTTCTTCTTTTTCCCCAATACCGCCAACCCAGTTTCGAACGAAGTAGCCTCTGGTATTTGACTACGTTCCCTGTTGTAGATACGGTTTATGTTGAGCTTTTCTGTGGCCAACTGTTTAGAAATAATTAGAGTCAGTTTAGGAACGCCCCATGGAGCTAAGGGCTAATGCAGGACTAGGACAGCAGGTGGTGAGAGTTACTACTTGTACTGGATGTCAGCAGATGCAATGTATGTGAGATCTGGTATTTCATTTGTGTCGTATAAGCCTTTTTTAGGTAAACCTATCACCTACTGAGTCAATTCATGGTCATTTTCAGCAAACCTGTTGTGATATATTGCTGCAAGATTTATATATGGTATTATGGACCTAATTTATAAATACTTAGTATTACATTGGAGATGGTGCATGTTTCTCTGAAGCTGATAGGCCAACATTTTTAATGGCGGTGCGCGAAGTTTACCTCTCGTAGTCCGGACTTGATGTAACCGTAATATGCCTTGCGTGATTCTGGCTTAAATCGAGGTATTTGACCTTTAATCATGTTGGGCTTTTGATTCGTATAGGAATGCTTCCAATTCGTAGTTGGTGAATACAACGCAAATGATGTTCTAGCATGGTCAACATTGCTTCTGTTAACCTGATACTTGACTATGTATGTGTTCTGACCTTCATTTTTATACCTTTTACATATCAAGGCATTCCGATCTTGGCATATTGATTGGCTTTTTCATCAATAACATGGCTCTGACTACCATTCGCATTTGAACGAAAATGACAGCAGGTTGTCATTAGTGGAAAGGGAGGGAGGGAGAAAGAGGAGGAAGGGAGAAAGAGGAGGAAGGGAGAAAGAGGAGGAATGGAAGAGAAGGATGGAAAGAAGGGAAGGAATAGAGGTAGACAGGTGGAGAGGGGAGATGAAGAGGGATGGGGAGAGAGCGGGTGGAAGGGAAGGATGAAGAGCAAGGGAGGCAGAGTGGGACGAATGGAGGGAAGGAGGAGAAGTAGGAAGGGAGGAACGGGGAGAGAGGGAAATAGTTAGGGAGCGAGGTAGAGAGGGAGGGATGGAGAGTGATGGGGTCGGAGAGAGATGGAGAGAGAGAGAGAGAGGGAGAGAGAGAAAGAGAGAGAGAGAGAGAGAGAGAGAGAGAGAGAGAGAGAGAGAGAGAGAGAGAGAGAGAGAGAGAGAAAGAGAGAGAGAGAGAGGTGCAGAGAGGGACATGTGTGACTGAAGTGTCCTATGTGCCAGTTTCCGCCAGCAGGCACCCATCAAGCAAAGCTCATCGTCGGCTGCAATTGGTTTCAGCGAGGCATTTGACAGTTGGTGTGGCTCATCGGTCGCGTCGCGAAGTGCGCTGCGCGTCGCAATGGGCGCCGGGCGGCAGCTGTGGCGCACTGAAGCTCACGCGCCGCGCCCGTCCACGTCCAGCCCCGGCAGTACTCCCACGCGCCGTCCACGTCCGGCCCCGGCAGTACTCTCACGCGACGTCCACGTCCGGCACCGGCAGTACTCCCACGCGCCGTCCACGTCCGGCCCCGGCAGTACTCCCACGCGCCGTCCACGTCCAGCCCCGGCAGTACTCCCACGCGCCGTCCACGTCCAGCCTCGACAGTACTCTCACGCGCCGTCCACGTCCAGCCCCGGCAGTACTCTCACGCGACGTCCACGTCCGGCCCCGGCAGTACTCCCACGCGCCGTCCACGTCCGACCCTGGCAGTACTCCCACGCGCCGTCCACGTCCGGCCCCGGCAGTACTCCCACGCGCCGTCCACGTCCGGCCCCGGCAGTACTCCCACCCGCCGTCCACGTCCGGCCCCGGCAGTACACTCACGCGACGTCCACGTCCGGCCCCGGCAGTACTCTCACGCGCCGTCCACGTCCAGCCCCGCAGTACTCCCACGCGCCCCACCGAAGCTTCGGTTCGGCCAGATCGATGTGCGTGTGGAAATTGAAACTGAGTCGGACGGAGAGGCCGCGGCAACGTCAGCTCCCCTTCGATCTGAGGATTTTCTAATTGGGGCTGTATTTATCGCCTGGCAGCACCAGGAGCGCGGGAGGAAACGACAAGGTCAGGCACGTGATAAACACACAGGCCGAAGAAGGGGCGCTGATATCAGCTGGGGTTAATAAGTATGGGTGAAAAAATCCGGCCTAGTTAATCAGAAACATACCAATTGATGGATTTTCCGCGGACAAAATATATCAACGTTTGTCACGTACGTCGATATGTGCTCAATTGACGCCGAAATTGGCTACAATTCTGATACAAATGTTCTCCGAAGTTCGAATTACTTTTACTCGATTCTGCTCGTGTAAACTGTAAATCAAAGGCTTCATCACCGTTTTCGTCGGGCGTTCTTACTCAAACTACGATGCGTGTAACCATATATATTCATGGCAGATGATAGGCAAAATGAGTCGCTTACTAACTTCAGTATTTTGAGGCGTGTATCAGGCCTACATCCTTTGAAATGTGGCACGGCCAAAACGAAAATGACAGCGACGATGAAAGTGATAGAGGCTGAAAAGGCTGAAAAAAAACCTGAAAGAGGCTGAAAGTGATGAAAGACAACATATTTTTTGGGTGGGGGGGTCTTCTTACTCAAAGTATGATGCGTGTAGCCCTACACATCTATGACAGACAGATCGTGTGGCAGGCCTACATCCCCTGAAGTGTGGCAGAGCCAGACTGAAAATAACAGCGACGATGAAAGTGATAGTCTCACGAGTGCAAGAGCGCAGACAACATCCCATGAGACGTCATTCCGAGTTATTTTCGCTCGGGCGACTCCGAACACGCACCTGCTCTGCCGCCGAACTGCAGTTATCTGATCTGTTGGCAGGCTCGGCGGCCTGTCCTGGCTCTGCTCAGCACCACACCAAGTTCTGTACAGTCATCCCAGAACACATCTGGGCTGCGTTAAATAGGGTGCAAAACTTTGGTCAGCAGGTTAAAGACCGATTAAATGATCAGACAATGTAATCTCCGGACACGATCGAAGCACGCACCTGGATGGCCGCTGGTGGACGAGCCTCGTCCGGTGTGTTCCGCTGGTGGACGAGCCTCGTCCGGTGTGTTCCGCTGGTGGACAAGCCTCGTCCGGTGTGTTCCGCTGGTGGACGAGCCTCGTCCGGTGTGTTCCGCTGGTGGACAAGCCTCGTCCGGTGTGTTCCGCTGTGGACGAGCCTCGTCCGGTGTGTTCCGCTAGTGGACGAGCCTCGTCTGGTGTGTTCCGCTGGTGGACGAGCCTCGTCCGGTGTGTTTTCACCTCTAGACAGCGGCTCAGCCCACATCGACCTGCCCTTAATACCAGTCAATTGGTGGCATTTCACGCCGCCGAGCTTCGTACACGGCCTCAATCAAATTTGCGTCAATCATGATAATTCGCTGCCGCGGCGGGGCCCTAATGCGGTGGCGAAATCATTGCCGGCCCGCTAATGGAGAGAATCCCGACAGCCCCTGGCGGAGGCCTTATCGCCGCAGCACGCGCTGAGCTGATTGTCCAGCAGGGATGGCACAGGGTGGTGCGACGCAAACGTCCGTTGTCGACGGCGTCTGCCGTCTGCCGTCTGCCGTCTGCCGTCTGCCGTCTGCCGTCTGCCGTCTGCCGTCCGCCGTCTGCCGTCTGCCGTCTGCCGTCTGCCGCATGTCGTCTGCCGTCTGCCGTCTGCCGTCTGCCGTCTGCCGTCTGCCGTCTGCCGTCTGCCGTCTACCGTCTGCCGTCTGCCGTCTGCCGTCTGCCGTCTGCCGTCTGCCGTCTGCCGTCTGCCGTCTGTCGTCTGCCGTCTGCCGTCTGCCGTCTGCCGTCTGCCGTCTGCCGTCTGCCGTCTGCCGTCTGCCGTCTGCCGTCCGCCGTCTGCCGTCTGCCGTCTGCCGTCTGTCGTTCTGCCGTCTGCCGTCTGCCGTCTGCCGTCTGCCGTCTGCCGTCTGCCGTCTGCCGTCTGCCGTCTGCCGTCTGCCGTCTGCCGTCTGCCGTCTGCCGTCTGCCGTCTGCCGTCTGCCGTCTGCCGTCTGCCGTCTGCCGTCTGCCGTCTGCCGTCTGCCGTCTGCCGTCTGCCGTCTGCCGTCTGCCGTCTGCCGTCTGCCGTCTGCCGTCTGCCGTCTGCCGTCTGCCGTCTGCCGTCTGCCGTCTGCCGTCTGCCGTCTGCCGTCTGCCGTCTGCCGTCTGCCGTCTGCCGTCTGCCGTCTGCCGTCTGCCGTCTGCCGTCTGCCGTCTGCCGTCTGCCGTCTGCCGTCTGCCGTCTGCCGTCTGCCGTCCGCCGTCTGCCGTCTGCCGTCTGCCGTCTGCCGTCTGCCGTCTGCCGTCTGCCGTCTGCCGTCTGCCGTCTGCCGTCTGCCGTCTGCCGTCTGCCGTCTGCCGTCTGCCGTCTGCCGTCTGCCGTCTGCCGTCTGCCGTCTGTCGTCTGTCGTCTGCCGTCTGCCGTCTGTCGTCTGCCGTCTGCCGTCTGCCGTCTGCCGTCTGCCGTCTGCCGTCTGCCGTCTGCCGTCTGCCGTCTGCCGTCTGCCGTCTGCCGTCTGCCGTCTGTCGTCTGCCGTCTGCCGTCTGCCGTCTGCCGTCTGCCGTCTGCCGTCTGCCGTCTGCCGTCTGCCGTCTGCCGTCTGCCGTCGTCTGCCGTCTGCCGTCTGCCGTCTGCCGTCTGCCGTCTGCCGTCTGCCGTCTGCCGTCTGCCGTCTGCCGTCTGCCGTCTGCCGTCTGCCGTCTGCCGTCTGCCGTCTGCCGTCTGCCGTCTGCCGTCTGCGTCGTCTGCCGTCTGCCGTCTGCCGTCTGCCGTCTGCCGTCTGCCGTCTGTCGTCTGCCGTCTGCCGTCTGCCGTCTGCCGTCTGCCGTCTGCCGTCTGCCGTCTGTCGTCTGTCTGCCGTCTGCCGTCTGCCGTCTGCCGTCTGCCGTCTGCCGTCTGCCGTCTGCCGTCTGCCGTCTGCCGTCTGCCGTCTGCCGTCTGCCGTCTGCCGTCTGCCGTCCGTCTGCCGTCTGTCGTCTGCCGTCTGCCGTCTGTTGTCTGCCGTCTGCCGTCTCCCGTCTGCCGTCTGCCGTCTGCCGTCTGCCGTCTGCCGTCTGCCGTCCGCCGTCTGCCGTCTGCCGTCTGCCGTCTGCCGTCTGCCGTCTGCCGTCTGCCGTCTGCCGTCTGCCGTCTGCCGTCTGCCGTCTGCCGTCTGCCGTCTGCCGTCTGCCGTCTGCCGTCTGCCGTCTGCCGTCTGCCGTCTGCCGTCTGCCGTCTGCCGTCTGCCGTCTGCCGTCTGCCGTCTGCCGTCTGCCGTCTGCCGTCTGCCGTCTGCCGTCTGCCGTCTGCCGTCTGCCGTCTGTCGTCTGCTGCCGTCTGCCGTCTGCCGTCTGCCGTCTGCCGTCTGCCGTCTGCCGTCTGCCGTCTGCCGTCTGTCGTCTGCCGTCTGTTGTCTGCCGTCTGCCGTCTGTAGTCTACCGTCTGCCGTCCGCCGTCTGCCGTCTGCCGTCTGCCGACAGTGGTCGCGGCGAAGTGGCCACGCGTGTCATCTGCGTACACTACCGGAATGGAGATCATCATACTGGGATGTTGTGTCTCTCAGCCTGACAACAAATGGACCGATGTGATATGCGAAATGTTACTTTGACGTGCAGATTTGATGCCTCCTCCCAGCCAGTTCTGGCTACGCCCCTGGAGTCAGCTGATTGGTGCGAACAGCTGACCACCAGGTCTGGCCGCCGGCAGGTGGCTGGGACTCCTCTCGGCCCGTCCAGGTCTTACTGACCCGCCTGGCGCGAGATTGGTATCGATCCAGTTTCTGAAGCCAGGAAGTCCCGGCCTGATGGCATGGAGCGCGATGCGTATTCGGCTGTGTTGTGCAGACTTCCGTCTGCGACGTTACGTTAGGTTACGCACGACGTTACGTTAGGTTACGTACGACGTTACGTTAGGTTACGCACGACGTTACGTTAGGTTACGCACGACGTTACGTTAGGTTACGCACGACGTTACGTCAGGTTACGCACGACGTTACGTCAGGTTACGCACGACGTTACGTTCGTGTGAACAGACGGAGGGACAGGACGGCCAGTGAGGAATTATTCGTGAAATGGGGTAGAATATGCCACTTACTGAATACTTAGTTGATACCCATTCTAAAAAAAAACATCGGCATCGTGCTTCTTGGTACGTGCTTCTGAAGTGATCATGCCTCCTTTTTAGCAGTATGCAGTTGATATGCATCATGCTTATGCTCACAATAACCGATCCGCGATCATGATGGCGAACATCCCTTAGCGTGATAGCGAACATCCCCTAGCGTGATAGCGAACATCCCTTAGCGTGATACCGAACATCCCCTAGCGTGATAGCGAACATCCCTTAGCGTGATTGCGAACATCCCCTAGCGTGATGGCGAACATCCCTTAGCGTGATGGCGAACATCCCTCAGCGTGATGGCGAACATCCCTTAGCGTGATGGTGGACATCCCTTACGTGATGGCGGACATCCCTTAGCGTGATGGCGAGCATTAGCGAAACTCCAGCTAAAGGCACTGTCTGTGATGTGCTGTGTTGTATAATATCAGTTTATAGCATAAGCATTTGCATCGTTATCATTGACATCGGTATCTCCAAATTAGTACCTCCAAAAACACGCAAAATGGATAGTTATATGGTACTATTCAATTGACCGAGAGCTGGATTTTAAGAACCTAAATATTTTCAGCATCACTGCGTTCATGGCGATTTCGACATCCCAGTGTACTCGTTCCGACACTTCACACCTGACGATAGATAATTAGTCTAACACTGAGGACGGGGACAGAGCTGTTCTGTTTCGCAATCTTTGTCATCAACATAATGGTGTGTACTGCGGCAGATAATTAACGATGTCGCATGATCATCGCTTGGGCTCATCGTGCGAGCGTGTCAGCTGGATCGGAATTATGATCCTCCTGGTTGAACAATAGGTTGACGGACGCTTAATGAGCATGAGCGTAATAACAATGAGTGTGGTTGTTTTGGTCGTAATAATTATAATGAAAACGTCCGATAGACATTTTGTTTTGGGGGCAAAACCTGGTAGGGCCAGTCAGCACTCAGTCGGCGTCCATTCTTTGTCCAGATCACACCCGGCCCGCTCCGCTATCCATACTGAGTGGATACCCATACACGGATATCCGATACGTGTACCCATACGCTCCGCTATCCGTACTGAACGGATACCCATACACGGATATCCGATACGTGTTACGCTCTAAACCATCGCCAATATTCCAACGCCGCCTGTCCACTGCCTCAGTGCTGTGCACTGTGTGCTGTGCACTGTGTGCTGTGCACTGTGTGCTGTGCACTGTGTGCTGTGCACTGTGTGCTGTGCACTGTGTGCTGTGCACTGTGTGCTGTGCACTGTGTGCTGTGCACTGTGTGCTGTGCACTGTGTGCTGTGCACTGTGTGCTGTGCACTGTGTGCTGTGCACTGTGTGCTGTGCACTGTGTGCTGTGCACTGTGTGCTGTGCACTGTGTGCTGTGCACTGTGTGCTGTGCACTGTGTGCTGTGCACTGTGTGCTGTGCACTGTGTGCTGTGCACTGTGTGCTGTGCACTGTGTGCTGTGCACTGTGTGCTGTGCACTGTGTGCTGTGCACTGTGTGCTGTGCACTGTGTGCTGTGCACTGTGTGCTGTGCACTGTGTGCTGTGCACTGTGTGCTGTGCACTGTGTGCTGTGCACTGTGTGCTGTGCACTGTGTGCTGTGCACTGTGTGCTGTGCACTGTGTGCTGTGCACTGTGTGCTGTGCACTGTGTGCTGTGCACTGTGTGCTGTGCCTGTGCACTGTGTGCTGTGCACTGTGTGCTGTGCACTGTGTGCTGTGCACTGTGTGCTGTGCACTGTGTGCTGTGCACTGTGCACTGTGTGCTGTGCACTGTGTGCTGTGCACTGTGTGCTGTGCACTGTGTGCTGTGCACTGTGTGCTGTGCACTGTGTGCTGTGCACTGTGTGCTGTGCACTGTGTGCTGTGCACTGTGTGCTGTGCACTGTGTGCTGTGCACTGTGTGCTGTGCACTGTGTGTGTGCTGTGCTGTGCACTGTGTGCTGTGCACTGTGTGCTGTGTTGTGCTGTGCACTGTGTGCTGTGCACTGTGTGCTGTGCACTGTGTGCTGTGCACTGTGTGCTGTGCACTGTGTGCTGTGCACTGTGTGCTGTGCACTGTGTGCTGTGCACTGTGCACGACCAGCTGCTCTCAGATGTGACCTCTCGGCGGGCTGATCCGGCAGGTCGGTCTGACCACGTGTTGACGGCTGATCCGGCAGGTAGGTCTGACCACGTGTTGACGGCTGATCCGGCAGGTAGGTCTGACCACGTGTTGACGGCTGATCCGGCAGGTCGGTCTGACCACGTGTTGACGGCTGATCCGGCAGGTAGGTCTGACCACGTGTTGACGGCTGATCCGGCAGGTAGGTCTGACCACGTGACGGCGCGCCGCGCTCAGGCCGTGTCGGACGGATCACGGCGCGCCGTCACGTGACCAGTCTCCAGTCACGAGCGCATTCGTCACGTGGCCGGTCACGTGGCTGTCGGCAGGGCCAATTAGCGACGCCGCCGGAGACGCGTCACGAAGCGGTGCACGGCTGACCCGGCCGCCAGGGGCGCCCTGCACGAGCGGCCCGGCAAAAACGGCACACACTCACCGACTGGCAGAGCTCGACTGGGAGGTGGAGAGAAGGAGATGGTGACGGAGGGCTGGAGATGGAGGGATGGAAATGGAGAGAGAGAGAGAGTGAGAGAGATGGAGATTGAGAGAGAGAGATCGGGAGTGAGAGAGAGAGAGAGAGGAGCACGTAGCCGTGATTTTATCCCTGCTCGGCCTCTGCCTCTGCTCAGCTGCAGTACCCCTCTCAGTGATCTAATGAGCGGCATCAGCAAACCGTGCACCAACGAGCCGCCAGTGATTCAGATTGAATGAGACCCTCTCCAATGGCATTTGCATGTGAATGGGCGCTCCCGAAAGGGCCGGCTCGGTGGCCGGTCCGGCTCTGACCATCTCCGCCGCACCGTGTGACACGGATCACAGAGGCCCGGCTCGGTGGCCGGCTCTGGCCCGGCTCGGTGGCCGGCTCTGGCCAGGCTCGTGGCTGGCCAGGCTCGGTGCTGGCCCGGTCTGGCCATCTCCGCGCCGTGTGACACGGATCGGGGCTGGCTCGGTGGCCGGCTCTGGCCAGGCTCGGTGGTTGGCCTGGTGGTTGGCTCGGTGGCCGGCTGTGGTTGGTCGTGGCCGCTCGGTGGTTGGCTCGGCCAGGTGGCCGGCTCGGTGGCCGGCTCGGTGGCTGGCTCGGTGGCCCGGCTCGGTGGCCGGCTCGGTGGCCAGGCTCGGTGGCTGGCTCGGTGGCTGGCTCGGTGGCCGGCTCGGTGGCTGGCTCGGTGGCTGGCTCGGTGGCCGGCTCGGTGGCTGGCTCGGTGGCCGGCTCTGGCCAGGCTCGGTGGTTGGCTCGGTGGCCGGCTCGGTGGCCGGCTCGGTGGCCGGCTCGGTGGCCGGCTCGGTTTCGGCTCTGGCCGCTCTGCTGCTCTGCTCTCTCCCCTCCCTTTCCCTGCCCTTGGCTGGCTCGGGCTCTCGTCGCCCGCTCGTGCCTGCTGGCTCTGTTTCCGGCTCGGTGGCCGGCTCGGTGGCCGGCTCGGTGGCCGGCTCGGTGGCTGACCAGGCTCGGTGGCTGGCTCGGTGGCCTGCTCGGTGCCTGGCTCGGTGGCTGGCTCGGTGGTTGTCCCGGCTCGGTGGCTGGCTCGGTGGCCGGCTTGGTGGCCGGCTCTGGCCGGCTCGGTGGCCGGCTCGTTGGCTGCTCGGTGGCCGGCTCGGTGGCCGGCTCGGTGGCCGGCTCGGTGGCCGGCTCGGTGGCCGGCTCGGTGGCTGGCTCGGTGGCTGGCTCGGTGGTTGGCTCGGTGGCCGGCTCGGTGGCTGGCTCGGTGGCCGGCTCGGTGGCCGGCTCGGTGGCCGGCTCGGTGGCCGGCTCGGTGGCCGGCTCGGTGGCCGGCTCGGTGGCCGGCTCGGTGGCCGGCTCGGTGGCTCGGTGGCTGGCTCGGTGGCCGGCTCGTGCGGTGGCCGGCTCGGTGGCTGGCTCGGTGGCTGGCTCGGTGGCTGGCTCGGTGGCTCGGTGGCTGGCTCGGTGGCTGGCTCGGTGGCTGGCTCGGTGGCTGGCTCGGTGGCTGGCTCGGTGGCTGGCTCGGTGGCTTGGCTCGGTGGCTGGCTCGGTGGCTGGCTCGGTGGCTGGCTCGGTGGCTGGCTCGGTGGCCGGCTCGGTGGCTGGCTCGGTGGCGGCTCGGTGGCTGGCTCGGTGGCTGGCTCGGTGGCTGGCTCGTGGCTGGCTCGGTGGCTGGCTCGGTGGCCGGCTCGGTGGCTGGCTCGGTGGCTGGCTCGGTGGCCGGCTCGGTGGCTGGCTCGGTGGCTGGCTCGGTGGCCGGCTCGGTGGCTGGCTCGGTGGCCGGCTCGGTGGCCGGCTCGGTGGCCGGCTCGGTGGCTGGCTCGGTGGCTGGCTCGGTGGCTGGCTCGGTGGCCGGCTCGGTGGCTGGCTCGGTGGCTGGCTCGGTGGCTGGCTCGGTGGCTGGCTCGGTGGCCGGCTCGGTGGCCGGCTCGGTGGCTGGCTCGGTGGCTGGCTCGGTGGCCGGCTCGGTGGCTGGCCGGGGCTCGGTGGCTGGCTCGGTGGCCGGCTCGGTGGGCTCTGCGGCTCGGTGGCTGGCTCGGTGGCTGGCTCGGTGGCTGGCTCGGTGGCTGGCTCGGTGGCTGGCTCGGTGGCCGGCTCGGTGGCCGGCTCGGTGGCTGGCTCGGTGGCTGGCTCGGTGGCCGGCTCGGTGGCTGGCTCGGTGGCTGGCTCGGTGGCTGGCTCGGTGGCTGGCTCGGTGGCCGGCTCGTGGCTCGGTGGCTGGCTCGGTGGCTGGCTCGGTGGCTGGCTCGGTGGCTGGCTCGGTGGCTGGCTCGGTGTGGCTGGCTCGGTGGCTGGCTCGGTGGCTGGCTTGGCCTGGCTCGGTGGCCGGCTCGGTGGCTGGCTCGGTGGCTGGCTCGGTGGCTGGCTCGGTGGCTGGCTCGGTGGCTGGCTCGGTGGCTGGCTCGGTGGCTGGCTCGGTGGCTGGCTCGGTGGCTGGCTCGGTGGCTGGCTCGGTGGCTGGCTCGGTGGCCGGCTCGGTGGCTGGCTCGGTGGTTGTCCCGGCTCGGTGGCCCGGCTCGGTGGCCCGGCTCGGTGGCCGGCTGGCTCGGTGGCCGGCTCGGTGGCCGGCTCGGTGGCCGGCTCTGGTGGCCGGCTCGGTGGCCGGCTCGGTGGCTGGCTCGGTGGCCGGCTCGGTGCTGGCTCGGTGGCCGGCTCGGTGGCTGGCTCGGTGGCTGGCTCGTGGCTCGGTGGCCGGCTCGGTGGCTGGCTCGGTGGCCGGCTCGGTGGCTGGCTCGGTGGCCGGCTCGGTGGCTGGCTCGGTGGCTGGCTCGGTGGCTGGCTCGGTGGCCTGGCTCGGTGGCTGGCTCGGTGGCTGGCTCGGTGGCCGGCTCGGTGGCTGGCTCGGTGGCTGGCTCGGTGGCCGGCTCGGTGGCTGGCTCGGTGGTTGGCTGGCTCGGTGGCCGGCTCGGTGGCTGTCGGTGGCCGGCTCGGTGGCTGGCTCGGTGGCTGGCTCGGTGGCTGGCTCGGTGGCTGACCAGGCTCGGTGGCCGGCTCGGTGGCTGGCTCGGTGGCTGGCTCGGTGGCTGGCTCGGTGGCTGGCTCGGTGGCTGGCTCGGTGGCTGACCAGGCTCGGTGGCCGGCTCGGTGGCCGGCTCGGTGGCTGGCTCGGTGGCTGGCTCGGTGGCTGGCTCGGTGGCCGGCTCGGTGGCTGGCTCGGTGGCTGGCTCGGTGGTTGGCTCGGTGGCCGGCTCGGTGGCTGGCTCGGTGGCCGGCTCGGTGGCTGGCTCGGTGGTTGGCTCGGTGGCCGGCTCGGTGGCCGGCTCGTGGCCATCTCGCCGCACCGTTGGACACGGTCCGGCTCGGTGGCTGGCTCTGGCCCGGCTCGGTGGCCGGCTCTGGCCCGGCTCGGTGGCTGGCTCTGGCCCGGCTCGGTGGCTGGCTCGGTGGCTGGCTCGGTGGCCGGCTCGGTGGCTGGCTCGGTGGCTGGCTCGGTGGCTGACCAGGCTCGGTGGCCGGCCCGGTTCTGGCCATCTCTGCCGCTCCGTGTGACACGGGTCACAGAGCGGCACTGAAGTGGCCGCAGTACGCCACTCGTGGGAGGCGGCCCGGCCCACTCACGGTCCTCCCTACACTGCACCGGATCCATCGGCAGCAGACGGGTGGGAGCGCTATTACATGTGGGGACAAGAATAGCTCTGTTACACATGCTGATGACAACAGCGATGTTGATAATAACAGCGATATTACTCATGTTGATGACTACAGCGCTAGTACATATTTTTGATAACAGCGCTATTGCATATGTGGATGACAAAAAGGCTATAACGCATGTTGATGACTACGGCGCTTTCACACATGTCTATGACAAAAACTATATCACACGTGCGGCAAGCAGTAGCCCTATTACACAAGTTGATGACACCAGCGCTATTGCACAGGTGCGTAGCAGCAGATCCATCCCACGTGTAGTGTGGACAGTATGTCACGTGACTGGCCTGTGGAGTGTACAGCCGCCCTACATGAGGCCAGCTGTGGAGTGTACAGCCGCCCTACATGAGGCCAGCTGTGGAGTGTACAGCCGCCCTACATGAGGCCAGCTGTGGAGTGTACAGCCGCCCTACATGAGGCCAGCTGTGGACTGTGCGGTGGTGCCGCTTGACCCGTTGTTCCCCAGTGACTGGCCTGTGGAGTGTACAGCCGCCCTACATGAGGCCAGCTGTGGAATGTGCGGTGGTGCCGCTTGACCCGTTGTTCCCCAGTGACTGGCCTAGTGTACAGACTGGGCCAGCTGTGGACAGGGTGGTGCAGCCGCCCTACATGAGGCCAGCTGCGGACTGTGCAGTGGTGACGCTTGACCCGTTGTTCACCAGTGTCTGGCAGTAGAGGTCAGTAGGCTCGGGAGCGCGTGCCTCGTATCGTCCGTACCTTACACGGTGCGCTCGAGATGTGGCGAGACTCGCGTCCACTTTGTGGTCTCCACTCGCCCGAAGTCATGTAGCAATGTTTCTCGCGGTGTCTCGCTGTACCTGTGAGCCGCAGTGTGACGAGCACCATCACCAGTGGTGCAGGAGCGGGAACACCACCCCCTGCACCACACCGAGCCTGAGAGCCGCAGTGTCAGGAGCACCATCACCAGTGGTGCAGGAGCGGGAACACCACCCCCTGCACCACACCGAGCCTGTGAGCCGCAGTGTCAGGAGCACCATCACCAGTGGTGCAGGAGCGGGAACACCACCCCTGCACCACACCGAGCCTGAGAGCCGCAGTGTCAGGAGCACCATCACCAGTGGTGCAGGAGCGGGAACACCACCCCCTGCACCACACCGAGCCTGTGAGCCGCAGTGTCAGGAGCACCATCACCAGTGGTGCAGGAGCGGGAACACCACCCCCTGCACCACACCGAGCCTGTGAGCCGCAGTGTCAGGAGCACCATCACCAGTGGTGCAGGAGCGGGAACACCACCCCCTGCACCACACCGAGCCTGTGAGCCGCAGTGTGACGAGCACCATCACCAGTGGTGCAGGAGCGGGAACACCACCCCCTGCACCACACCGAGCCTGTGAGCCGCAGAGTGACGAGCACCATCACCAGTGGTGCAGGAGCGGGAACCACCACCCCTGCACCACACCGAGCCAGAGCCTGTGGAGCCGCAGTGTCAGGAGCACCATCACCAGTGGTGCAGGAGCGCCACCACCCCCTGCACCACACCGAGCCTGAGAGCCGCAGTGTCAGGAGCAGCATCACCAGTGGTGAGGGGGGAAAACCCCCCCCCCAAACACAACAAAGAAGGCAGGAAGACAAGGAGCGGGAACACCACCCCCTGCCAGGGTTTTCCCTTAAGAAAATCCTGGCTGAGTACCCAGATGTAGACGATTACTCAATTTGGTCGTGTCCTATGCTCGCCGTCGATTCGATTAAAGAAAGAGATGAAGGTTGCTCCGCGTACATATAATTGGTAAACGGTTTCCGTAATGTAATTGTCGGCCATGTGCCGCTCAACCGCTACACAATACTGGTGTGGCTGGCGGTCTTTTGGAACAATCCAGCGACCAAATAGTTCAGCGAATGGCAGCAGCCGAATGGCAACTGTTATATGTACAGCACGGCTGCGTACATAAATATACTGGCAGCCAAGGTGTTGGGAGTAGAAGTTGGTCCGTCTCACAATCGAAAGATTGTGGGTTCGAGTCTCACCTGTCGTTACTCTTCGCCCGTGGCCAATCGGCGTGAGAGATTGGCAACGCAGCATGACACGACGGTCGATATGTCGTACAAAAACCACTGGGAGTGGAAGTTGCTCTCAAAGACGGAGTTGAAGACGGGAATAATTCAAGCAAAATCAGATGCAAGAATGCATTTAATCAAATAAGGCAACAGGGCTACATGTTATTAACTGTGCTATCAATGCACTGATGGCTCAGTTTAGTTTTGTTTCCGAGTCTGTCGCTCGGCGTGCAGTTGTATGTGTCTGGCTGTAACATGGTCTGGTGGCAAGAGAAACTACTTGTGATGACATAGTGCGAGAGTGGAACGTTATGCTCAGACGGGCGCACTTTCTCATCCCAATCCAAATATCTCTGGACACTGCAGCAGCGTGTCGAACATGCAGACAGCAGCTGACCCATCAGCTGGTCAGACATGCAGACAGCAGCTGACCCATCAGCTGGTCAGACATGCAGACAGCAGCTGACCCATCAGCTGGTCAGACATGCAGACAGCAGCTGACCCATCAGCTGGTCAGACATGCAGACAGCAGCTGACCCATCAGCTGGTCAGACATGCAGACAGCAGCTGACCCATCAGCTGGTCAGACATGTAGACAGCAGCTGACCCATCAGCTGGTCAGACATGCAGACAGCAGCTGACCCATCAGCTGGTCAGACATGCAGACAGCAGCTGACCCATCAGCTGGTCAGACATGCAGACAGCAGCTGACCCATCAGCTGGTCAGACATGCAGACAGCAGCTGACCCATCAGCTGGTCAGACATGCAGACAGCAGCTGACCCATCAGCCAGCTGGTCAGACATGCGGACAGCAGCTGACCCATCAGCCAGCTGGTCAGACATGCAGACAGCAGCTGACCCATCAGCCAGCTGGTCAGACATGCAGACAGCAGCTGACCCATACCAGCTGGTCAGACATGCAGACAGCAGCTGACCCATCAGCTGGTCAGACATGCAGACAGCAGCTGACCCATCAGCTGGTCAGACATGCAGACAGCAGCTGACCCATCAGCTGGTCAGACATGCAGGCAGCAGCTGACCCATCAGCTGGTCAGACATGCAGACAGCAGCTGACCCATCAGCTGGTCAGACATGCAGACAGCAGCTGACCCATCAGCTGGTCAGACATGCAGACAGCAGCTGACCCATCAGCCAGCTGGTCAGACATGCAGACAGCAGCTGACCCATCAGCCAGCTGGTCAGACATGCAGACAGCAGCTGACCCATCAGCCAGCTGGTCAGACATGCAGACAGCAGCTGACCCATCAGCTGGTCAGACATGCAGACAGCAGCTGACCCATCAGCTGGTCAGACATGCAGACAGCAGCTGACCCATCAGCTGGTCAGACATGCAGACAGCAGCTGACCCATCAGCCAGCTGGTCAGACATGCAGACAGCAGCTGACCCATCAGCTGGTCAGACATGCAGACAGCAGCTGACCCATCAGCTGGTCAGACATGCAGACAGCAGCTGACCCATCAGCTGGTCAGACATGCAGACAGCAGCTGACCCATCAGCTGGTCAGACATGCAGACAGCAGCTGACCCATCAGCTGGTCAGACATGCAGACAGCAGCTGACCCATCAGCTGGTCAGACATGCAGACAGCAGCTGACCCATCAGCTGGTCAGACATGCAGACAGCAGCTGACCCATCAGCTGGTCAGATCAGACATGCAGACAGCAGCTGACCCATCAGCTGGTCAGACATGCAGACAGCAGCTGACCCATCAGCTGGTCAGACATGCAGACAGCAGCTGACCCATCAGCTGGTCAGACATGCAGACAGCAGCTGACCCATCAGCTGGTCAGACATGCAGACAGCAGCTGACCCATCAGCTGGTCAGACATGCAGACAGCAGCTGACCCATCAGCCAGACAGCAGCTGACCCATCAGCTGGTCAGACATGCAGACAGCAGCTGACCCATCAGCTGGTCAGACATGCAGACAGCAGCTGACCCATCAGCTGGTCAGACATGCAGACAGCAGCTGACCCATCAGCTGGTCAGACATGCAGACAGCAGCTGACCCATCAGCTGGTCAGACATGCAGACAGCAGCTGACCCATCAGCTGGTCAGACATGCAGACAGCAGCTGACCCATCAGCTGGTCAGACATGCAGACAGCAGCTGACCCATCAGCTGGTCAGACATGCAGACAGCAGCTGACCCATCAGCTGGTCAGACATGCAGACAGCAGCTGACCCATCAGCTGGTCAGACATGCAGACAGCAGCTGACCCATCAGCTGGTCAGACATGCAGACAGCAGCTGACCCATCAGCTGGACCATCAGCTGGTCAGACATGCAGACAGCAGCTGACCCATCAGCTGGTCAGACATGCAGACAGCAGCTGACCCATCAGCTGGTCAGACATGCAGACAGCAGCTGACCCATCAGCTGGTCAGACATGCAGACAGCAGCTGACCCATCAGCTGGTCAGACATGCAGACAGCAGCTGACCCATCAGCTGGTCAGACATGCAGACAGCAGCTGACCCATCAGCTGGTCAGACATGCAGACAGCAGCTGACCCATCAGCTGGTCAGACATGCAGACAGCAGCTGACCCATCAGCTGGTCAGACATGCAGACAGCAGCTGACCCATCAGCTGGTCAGACATGCAGACAGCAGCTGACCCATCAGCTGGTCAGACATGCAGACAGCAGCTGACCCATCAGCTGGTCAGACATGCAGACAGCAGCTGACCCATCAGCTGGTCAGACATGCAGACAGCAGCTGACCCATCAGCTGGTCAGACATGCAGACAGCAGCTGACCCATCAGCTGGTCAGACATGCAGACAGCAGCTGACCCATCAGCTGGTCAGACATGCAGACAGCAGCTGACCCATCAGCTGGTCAGACATGCAGACAGCAGCTGACCCATCAGCTGGTCAGACATGCAGACAGCAGCTGACCCATCAGCCAGCTGGTCAGACATGCAGACAGCAGCTGACCCATCAGCTGGTCAGACATGCAGACAGCAGCTGACCCATCAGCTGGTCAGACATGCAGACAGCAGCTGACCCATCAGCTGGTCAGACATGCAGACAGCAGCTGACCCATCAGCTGGTCAGACATGCAGACAGCAGCTGACCCATCAGCTGGTCAGACATGCAGACAGCAGCTGACCCATCAGCTGGTCAGACATGCAGACAGCAGCTGACCCATCAGCTGGTCAGACATGCAGACAGCAGCTGACCCATCAGCTGGTCAGACATGCAGACAGCAGCTGACCCATCAGCTGGTCAGACATGCAGACAGCAGCTGACCCATCAGCTGGTCAGACATGCAGACAGCAGCTGACCCATCAGCTGGTCAGACATGCAGACAGCGGCTGACCCATCAGCTGGTCAGACATGCAGACAGCAGCTGACCCATCAGCTGGTCAGACATGCAGACAGCAGCTGACCCATCAGCTGGTCAGACATGCAGACAGCAGCTGACCCATCAGCTGGTCAGACATGGACAGCAGCTGACCCATCAGCTGGTCAGACATGCAGACAGCAGCTGACCCATCAGCTGGTCAGACATGCAGACAGCAGCTGACCCATCAGCTGGTCAGACATGCAGACAGCAGCTGACCCATCAGCTGGTCAGACATGCAGACAGCAGCTGACCCATCAGCTGGTCAGACATGCAGACAGCAGCTGACCCATACCAGCTGGTCAGACATGCAGACAGCAGCTGACCCATCAGCTGGTCAGACATGCAGACAGCAGCTGACCCATCAGCTGGTCAGACATGCAGACAGCAGCTGACCCATCAGCTGGTCAGACATGCAGACAGCAGCTGACCCATCAGCTGGTCAGACATGCAGACAGCAGCTGACCCATCAGCTGGTCAGACATGCAGACAGCAGCTGACCCATCAGCTGGTCAGACATGCAGACAGCAGCTGACCCATCAGCTGGTCAGACATGCAGACAGCAGCTGACCCATCAGCTGGTCAGACATGCAGACAGCAGCTGACCCATCAGCTGGTCAGACATGCAGACAGCAGCTGACCCATCAGCTGGTCAGACATGCAGACAGCAGCTGACCCATCAGCTGGTCAGACATGCAGACAGCAGCTGACCCATCAGCTGGTCAGACATGCAGACAGCAGCTGACCCATCAGCTGGTCAGACATGCAGACAGCAGCTGACCCATCAGCTGGTCAGACATGCGGACAGCAGCTGACCCATCAGCTGGTCAGACATGCAGACAGCAGCTGACCCATCAGCTGGTCAGACATGCAGACAGCAGCTGACCCATCAGCTGGTCAGACATGCAGACAGCAGCTGACCCATCAGCTGGTCAGACATGCAGACAGCAGCTGACCCATCAGCTGGTCAGACATGCAGACAGCAGCTGACCCATCAGCTGGTCAGACATGCAGACAGCAGCTGACCCATCAGCTGGTCAGACATGCAGACAGCAGCTGACCCATCAGCTGGTCAGACATGCAGACAGCAGCTGACCCATCCAGCTGGTCAGACATGCAGACAGCAGCTGACCCATCAGCTGGTCAGACATGCAGACAGCAGCTGACCCATCAGCTGGTCAGACATGCAGACAGCAGCTGACCCATCAGCTGGTCAGACATGCGGACAGCAGCTGACCCATCAGCTGGTCAGACATGCGGACAGCAGCTGACCCATCAGCTGGTCAGACATGCAGACAGCAGCTGACCCATCAGCTGGTCAGACATGCAGACAGCAGCTGACCCATCAGCTGGTCAGACATGCAGACAGCAGCTGACCCATCAGCTGGTCAGACATGCAGACAGCAGCTGACCCATCAGCTGGTCAGACATGCAGACAGCAGCTGACCCATCAGCTGGTCAGACATGCAGACAGCAGCTGACCCATCAGCTGGTCAGACATGCAGACAGCAGCTGACCCATCAGCTGGTCAGACATGCAGACAGCAGCTGACCCATCAGCTGGTCAGACATGCAGACAGCAGCTGACCCATCAGCTGGTCAGACATGCAGACAGCAGCTGACCCATCAGCTGGTCAGACATGCAGACAGCAGCTGACCCATCAGCCAGCTGGTCAGACATGCAGACAGCAGCTGACCCATCAGCTGGTCAGACATGCAGACAGCAGCTGACCCATCAGCTGGTCAGACATGCGGACAGCAGCTGACCCATCAGCTGGTCGACATGGACAGCAGCTGACCCATCAGCTGGTCAGACATGCAGACAGCAGCTGACCCATCAGCTGGTCAGACATGCAGACAGCAGCTGACCCATCAGCTGGTCAGACATGCGGACAGCAGCTGACCCATCAGCTGGTCAGACATGCAGACAGCAGCTGACCCATCAGCTGGTCAGACATGCAGACAGCAGCTGACCCATCAGCTGGTCAGACATGCGGACAGCAGCTGACCCATCAGCCAGCTGGTCAGACATGCAGACAGCAGCTGACCCATCAGCTGGTCAGACATGCAGACAGCAGCTGACCCATCAGCTGGTCAGACATGCAGACAGCAGCTGACCCATCAGCTGGTCAGACATGCAGACAGCAGCTGACCCATCAGCTGGTCAGACATGCAGACAGCAGCTGACCCATCAGCTGGTCAGACATGCAGACAGCAGCTGACCCATCAGCTGGTCAGACATGCAGACAGCAGCTGACCCATCAGCTGGTCAGACATGCAGACAGCAGCTGACCCATCAGCTGGTCAGACATGCAGACAGCAGCTGACCCATCAGCTGGTCAGACATGCAGACAGCAGCTGACCCATCAGCTGGTCAGACATGCAGACAGCAGCTGACCCATCAGCTGGTCAGACATGCAGACAGCAGCTGACCCATCAGCTGGTCAGACATGCAGACAGCAGCTGACCCATCAGCTGGTCAGACATGCAGACAGCAGCTGACCCATCAGCTGGTCAGACATGCAGACAGCAGCTGACCCATCAGCTGGTCAGACATGCAGACAGCAGCTGACCCATCAGCTGGTCAGACATGCAGACAGCAGCTGACCCATCAGCTGGTCAGACATGCAGACAGCAGCTGACCCATCAGCTGGTCAGACATGCAGACAGCAGCTGACCCATCAGCTGGTCAGACATGCAGACAGCAGCTGACCCATCAGCTGGTCAGACATGCAGACAGCAGCTGACCCATACCAGCTGGTCAGACATGCAGACAGCAGCTGACCCATCAGCTGGTCAGACATGCAGACAGCAGCTGACCCATCAGCTGGTCAGACATGCAGACAGCAGCTGACCCATCAGCTGGTCAGACATGCAGACAGCAGCTGACCCATCCCAGCTGGTCAGACATGCAGACAGCAGCTGACCCATCAGCTGGTCAGACATGCAGACAGCAGCTGACCCATCAGCTGGTCAGACATGCAGACAGCAGCTGACCCATCAGCTGGTCAGACATGCAGACAGCAGCTGACCCATCAGCTGGTCAGACATGCAGACAGCAGCTGACCCATCAGCTGGTCAGACATGCAGACAGCAGCTGACCCATCAGCTGGTCAGACATGCGGACAGCAGCTGACCCATCAGCTGGTCAGACATGCAGACAGCAGCTGACCCATCAGCTGGTCAGACATGCAGACAGCAGCTGACCCATCAGCTGGTCAGACATGCAGACAGCAGCTGACCCATCAGCTGGTCAGACATGCAGACAGCAGCTGACCCATCAGCTGGTCAGACATGCAGACAGCAGCTGACCCATCAGCTGGTCAGACATGCAGACAGCAGCTGACCCATCAGCTGGTCAGACATGCAGACAGCAGCTGACCCATCAGCTGGTCAGACATGCAGACAGCAGCTGACCCATCAGCTGGTCAGACATGCAGACAGCAGCTGACCCATCAGCTGGTCAGACATGCGGACAGCAGCTGACCCATCAGCTGGTCAGACATGCAGACAGCAGCTGACCCATCAGCTGGTCAGACATGCAGACAGCAGCTGACCCATCAGCTGGTCAGACATGCGGACAGCAGCTGACCCATCAGCTGGTCAGACATGCAGACAGCAGCTGACCCATCAGCTGGTCAGACATGCAGACAGCAGCTGACCCATCAGCTGGTCAGACATGCAGACAGCAGCTGACCCATCAGCTGGTCAGACATGCAGACAGCAGCTGACCCATACCAGCTGGTCAGACATGCAGACAGCAGCTGACCCATCAGCCAGCTGGTCAGACATGCAGACAGCAGCTGACCCATCAGCTGGTCAGACATGCGGACAGCAGCTGACCCATCAGCTGGTCAGACATGCAGACAGCAGCTGACCCATCAGCTGGTCAGACATGCAGACAGCAGCTGACCCATCAGCTGGTCAGACATGCAGACAGCAGCTGACCCATCAGCTGGTCAGACATGCAGACAGCAGCTGACCCATCAGCTGGTCAGACATGCAGACAGCAGCTGACCCATCAGCTGGTCAGACATGCAGACAGCAGCTGACCCATCAGCTGGTCAGACATGCAGACAGCAGCTGACCCATCAGCTGGTCAGACATGCAGACAGCAGCTGACCCATCAGCTGGTCAGACATGCAGACAGCAGCTGACCCATCAGCTGGTCAGACATGCAGACAGCAGCTGACCCATCAGCTGGTCAGACATGAGACAGCAGCTGACCCATCGGACGCAGCTGCCAGCTGGTCAGACATGCAGACAGCAGCTGACCCATCAGCTGGTCAGACATGCAGACAGCAGCTGACCCATCAGCTGGTCAGACATGCAGACAGCAGCTGACCCATCAGCTGGTCAGACATGCAGACAGCAGCTGACCCATCAGCTGGTCAGACATGCAGACAGCAGCTGACCCATCAGCTGGTCAGACATGCAGACAGCAGCTGACCCATCAGCTGGTCAGACATGCAGACAGCAGCTGACCCATCAGCTGGTCAGACATGCAGACAGCAGCTGACCCATCAGCTGGTCAGACATGCAGACAGCAGCTGACCCATCAGCTGGTCAGACATGCAGACAGCAGCTGACCCATCAGCTGGTCAGACATGCAGACAGCAGCTGACCCATCAGCTGGTCAGACATGCAGACAGCAGCTGACCCATCAGCTGGTCAGACATGCAGACAGCAGCTGACCCATCAGCTGGTCAGACATGCAGACAGCAGCTGACCCATCAGCTGGTCAGACATGCAGACAGCAGCTGACCCATCAGCTGGTCAGACATGCAGACAGCAGCTGACCTGACCCATCAGCCAGCTGGTCAGACATGCAGACAGCAGCTGACCCATCAGCTGGTCAGACATGCAGACAGCAGCTGACCCATCAGCTGGTCAGACATGCAGACAGCAGCTGACCCATCAGCTGGTCAGACATGCAGACAGCAGCTGACCCATCAGCTGGTCAGACATGCAGACAGCAGCTGACCCATCAGCTGGTCAGACATGCAGACAGCAGCTGACCCATCAGCTGGTCAGACATGCAGACAGCAGCTGACCCATCAGCTGGTCAGACATGCAGACAGCAGCTGACCCATCAGCTGGTCAGACATGCAGACAGCAGCTGACCCATCAGCTGGTCAGACATGCAGACAGCAGCTGACCCATCAGCTGGTCAGACATGCGGACAGCAGCTGACCCATCAGCTGGTCAGACATGCAGACAGCAGCTGACCCATCAGCTGGTCAGACATGCAGACAGCAGCTGACCCATCAGCTGGTCAGACATGCAGACAGCAGCTGACCCATCAGCTGGTCAGACATGCAGACAGCAGCTGACCCATCAGCCAGCTGGTCAGACATGCAGACAGCAGCTGACCCATAGCCAGCTGGTCAGACATGCAGACAGCAGCTGACCCATCAGCTGGTCAGACATGCAGACAGCAGCTGACCCATCAGCTGGTCAGACATGCAGACAGCAGCTGACCCATCAGCTGGTCAGACATGCAGACAGCAGCTGACCCATCAGCTGGTCAGACATGCAGACAGCAGCTGACCCATCAGCTGGTCAGACATGCAGACAGCAGCTGACCCATCAGCTGGTCAGACATGCAGACAGCAGCTGACCCATCAGCTGGTCAGACATGCAGACAGCAGCTGACCCATCAGCCAGCTGGTCAGACATGCAGACAGCAGCTGACCCATCAGCTGGTCAGACATGCAGACAGCAGCTGACCCATCAGCTGGTCAGACATGCAGACAGCAGCTGACCCATCAGCTGGTCAGACATGCAGACAGCAGCTGACCCATCAGCTGGTCAGACATGCAGACAGCAGCTGACCCATCAGCTGGTCAGACATGCAGACAGCAGCTGACCCATCAGCTGGTCAGACATGCAGACAGCAGCTGACCCATCAGCCAGCTGGTCAGACATGCAGACAGCAGCTGACCCATCAGCTGGTCAGACATGCAGACAGCAGCTGACCCATCAGCTGGTCAGACATGCAGACAGCAGCTGACCCATACCAGCTGGTCAGACATGCGGACAGCAGCTGACCCATCAGCCAGCTGGTCAGACATGCAGACAGCAGCTGACCCATCAGCTGGTCAGACATGCAGACAGCAGCTGACCCATCAGCTGGTCAGACATGCAGACAGCAGCTGACCCATCAGCTGGTCAGACATGCAGACAGCAGCTGACCCATCAGCTGGTCAGACATGCAGACAGCAGCTGACCCATCAGCTGGTCAGACATGCAGACAGCAGCTGACCCACCAGCTGGTCAGACATGCAGACAGCAGCTGACCCATCAGCTGGTCAGACATGCAGACAGCAGCTGACCCATCAGCTGGTCAGACATGCAGACAGCAGCTGACCCATCAGCTGGTCAGACATGCAGACAGCAGCTGACCCATCAACCAGCTGGTCAGACATGCAGACAGCAGCTGACCCATCAGCCAGCTGGTCAGACATGCAGACAGCAGCTGACCCATCAGCCAGCTGGTCAGACATGCAGACAGCAGCTGACCCATCAACCAGCTGGTCAGACATGCAGACAGCAGCTGACCCATCAGCCAGCTGGTCAGACATGCAGACAGCAGCTGACCCATCAGCTGGTCAGACATGCGGACAGCAGCTGACCCATCAGCTGGTCAGACATGCAGACAGCAGCTGACCCATCAGCCAGCTGGTCAGACATGCGGACAGCAGCTGACCCATCAGTCAGCTGGTCAGACATGCGAACACCAGCTGACCCATCAGCCAGCTGGTCAGACCTGCAGACAGCAGCTGACCCATCAACCAGCTGGTCAGACATGCAGACAGCAGCTGACCCATCAGCTGGTCAGACATGCAGACAGCAGGTGACCCATCAGCAGTCATGGTCAGACTGCAGACAGCAGCTGACCCATCAGCTGGTCAGACATGCAGACAGCAGCTGACCCATCAGCTGGTCAGACATGCGGACAGCAGCTGACCCATCAGCTGGTCAGACATGCAGACAGCAGCTGACCCATCAGCCAACTGGTCAGACATGCGGACAGCAGCTGACCCATCAGCTGGTCAGACATACAGACAGCAGCTGACCCATCAGCTGGTCAGACATGCAGACAGCAGGTGACCCACCAGCCAACTGGTCAGACATGCGGACAGCAGCTGACCCATCAGCTGGTCAGACATGCAGACAGCAGCTGACCCATCAGCTGGTCAGACATGCAGACAGCAGGTGACCCATCAGCAGGTCAGACATACAGACAGCAGCTGACCCATCAGCTGGTCAGACATACAGACAGCAGCTGACCCATCAGCTGGTCAGACATGCGGACAGCACCTGACCCACCAGCTGGTCAGACATGCAGACAGCAGCTGACCCATCAGTCAACTGGTCAGACATGCAGACAGCAGGTGACCCATCAGCTGGTCAGACATGCAGACAGCAGATGACCCATCAGCTGGTCAGACATGCAGACAGCAGCTGATCAGCCGGCCAGCCGGCGGCTGATCAGCGGGCGGCCGACCGGCGCGGCCCCTGCCAGCTCGGGCGCAGCAGGACACCTCAGCGAGCTTTGTCCTCTTGACTTACCGCCGGCCGCCGTCGTCTCCGCCCTAGTAATGTGATCGTAACATCCCACAGCCGCCGCAGCGCCACAAACAGCCACTAGCGTCACGTTACCGTCACATTACTAGCGTCACGTTACTAGCGTCACATTACTAGCGTCACATTACTAGCGTCACATTACTAGCGTCACATTACTGGCGTCACATTACTAGCGTCACATTACTAGCGTCACATTACTAGCGTCACATTACTAGCGTCACATTACTAGCGTCACATTACTAGCGTCACATTACTAGCGTCACATTACTAGCGTCACATTACTAGCGTCACATTACTAGCGTCACATTACTAGCGTCACATTACTAGTATCACGTTAGCGTCACATTACTAGCGTCACATTACTAGCGTCACATTACTAGCGTCACATTACTAGCGTCACATTACTAGCGTCACATTACTAGCGTCACATTACTAGCGTCACATTACTAGTATCACGTTAGCGTCACATTACTAGCGTCACATTACTAGCGTCACGTTAGGGTCACATTACTAGCGTCACGTTAGCGTCACATTACTAGCGTCACATTACTAGCGTCACATTACTAGCGTCACATTACTAGCGTCACATTACTAGTATCACGTTAGCGTCACATTACTAGCGTCACGTTAGCGTCACATTACTAGCGTCACATTACTAGCGTCACGTTAGGGTCACATTACTAGCGTCACGTTAGCGTCACATTACTAGCGTCACATCACTAGCGTCACATTACTAGCGTCACATTACTAGCGTCACATTACTAGCGTCACATTACTAGCGTCACATTACTAGTCGTTAGCGTCACATTACTAGCGTCACATTTACTTAGCGCGTCACGTTACTAGCGTCACATTACTAGCGTCACATTACTAGCGTCACATTACTAGCGTCACATTACTAGCGTCACATTACTAGCGTCACATTACTAGCGTCACATTACTAGTATCACGTTAGCGTCACATTACTAGCGTCACGTTAGCGTCACATTACTAGCGTCACATTACTAGCGTCACGTTAGCGTCACATTACTAGCGTCACATTACTAGCGTCACATTACTAGCGTCACATTACTAGCGTCACATTACTAGCGTCACATTACTAGCGTCACATTACTAGCGTCACATGTCACTTATAGCGTCACATTACTAGCGTCACGTTAGCGTCACATTACGTAGCGTCACATTACTAGCGTCACATTACTAGCGTCACATTACTAGTATCACGTTAGCGTCACATTACTAGCGTCACGTTAGCGTCACATTATTAGCGTCACATTACTAGCGTCACGTTAGGGTCACATTACTAGCGTCACGTTAGCGTCACATTACTAGCGTCACATTACTAGCGTCACATTACTAGCGTCACATTACTAGCGTCACATTACTAGCGCCATGTTACTAGCGTCACATTACGAACGTCACATTACTAGTGTCACATTACTAGTGCCACATTACTAGCGTCACGTTAGCGTCACATTACTAGCGTCATGTTAGCGTCACATTACTAACGTCACATTACCGTCACATTACTAGCGTTACATTACTAACGTCACACTACTAGTATCACGTTAGCGTCACATTACTAGCGTCACGTTAGCGTCACATTATTATCGTCACATTACTAGCGTCACTTTATTAGCGTCACATTACTAACGTCACATTAGCCTCACATTACTAGCGTCACATTACTAGCGTCACATTACTAGCGTCACATTACTAGCGTCATATTACTAGCGTCACATTACTAGCGTCACATTACTGGCGTCACATTACTGGCGTCACATTACTAGCGTCACATTTCTAGCGTCACGTTGCCGTCACGGTCTGGTCCTGAGGTCCCCGCTGATCAGGTCTGGTCCTGAGGTTCCCGCCGACCTGGTCTGGTCCTGTGGCCCCCGGCCACTGACCTGGTCTGGTTCTGTGGTCCCCGCCGATCGCTGACCTGGTCTGGTCCTGTGGTCCCCGTCGGCCACTGACCTGGTCTGGCAAGTTAATGCTGACTCGGAGTACCCACGTGGTGCGAAACCTGGAGGGGCATGTGCCTGGACCCACTGGGAACCTGCAGCCATGTCCCTCGCTCTGCACTCTGACACACGCACGTCCGGGGACCTGACCACACCGGGCCAATCCGCTGGCCTGACCGCACCCCCCCCCGGCCCCCCCCTCCCCCTCCTCCCCGTCACCGCGTCCCCTCTATATTGGTGCGCCTGACGCGGCGCCGTTCACGTGCGCTGAACCAACACCCGGCCGGCGGCGACATGTGACCCAGCGGGCGCCTGCCATGACCGCACGTGCGCTGAACCAACAGCCGGCCGGCGGCGACATGTGACCCGCCGGGCGCCTGCCCTGACCGCACGTGCCGCCGCCAGTACCACCGCTAGTACTAGTTAGTACCAGTTGACACAGTGAGACCGTAGCAGTGCGCTTGTGTTCGGCAAGAGGACCCAGCTGGCGGCGGCCTCCCCGTGTTTCGCCAGGGTCTGCTGCCGGTGTCCGCCCCCCCCGTGTTCCAGGCGGGCCTGCTGCCGGTGACCGCCCCCCCGTGTTTCGCCAGGGCCTGTTGCCGGTGACCGCCCCCCCCACCACCGTGTTTCGCCAGGGCCTGCTGCCGGTGACCGCCCCCCCCCCGTGTTTCGCCAGGGCCTGCTGCCGGTGACCGCCCCCCCACCCCCGTGTTTCGCCAGGGCCTGCTGCCGGTGACCGCCCCCCCCACCCCCGTGTTTCGCCAGGGCCTGCTGCCGGTGACCGCCCCCCCGTGTTTCGCCAGGGCCTGTTGCCGGTGACCGGCCCCCCCACCCCCGTGTTTCGCCAGGGCCTGCTGCCGGTGACCGCCCCCCCCGTGTTTCGCCAGGGCCTGTTGCCGGTGACCCCCCCCACCCCCGTGTTTCGCCAGGGCCTGCTGCCGGTGACCGCCCCCCCCACCCCCGTGTTTCGCCAGGGTCTGCTGCCGGTGACCGCCCCCCACCCCCGTGTTTCGCCAGGGTCTGCTGCGGTGACCGCCCCCACCCCCCACCCCCGTGTTTCGCCAGGGCCTGCTGCCGGTGACCGCCCCCCCCGTGTTTCGCCAGGGCCTGCTGCCGGTGACCGCCCCCCACCCCCACCCCCGTGTTTCTCCAGGGGCTGCTGCCGGTGACCGCCCCCCCCACCCCCCGTGTTCCAGGCGAGCCTGCTGCCGGTGTCCGCCCCCCCTCCCCCGTGTTCCGGGCTGGCCCGTCGCCGGCGCACGCCAGCCTGACTCCAATTTCCTGCGGCCTGTGGCGGACGAACATGAGCCGGCGTGCGGCCTGTTGACACAGGGGGTCGGCAGTCGCGTCGGCGGCTCAAGAATCACAATAGGTCATGGAAGACATCGGGGTGGCAGATCATGGAAATCATCGGGGGCGACGGATCATGGAAGGTGTCGAGATTTGCACTGCTGCTCAGTGTTGCATACCTAAGAAACACTGTGCATGTTGCCTGCTGTTCAGTGTTCCTCATGTTCACCCGAATATGGACAACATTCTAATATTTCATCCCCATATTTCGCCTTGCTCATCCGGGCACACATGGTCATGGAGGTCACAAGGGTCTTAGGCTTCATAGGAGCCTCAGTCTAGTCATCACATGAAGTCAGACGAAACGAGGTGGCATCATGTCGCTTGCGAATATGCCACACATGCGAGTCCCACTGCTATCTTCAGGCCGGCGGTGGCAGTCCGCTGTGTCCAGGCTGCCATGGTGCATTGTTGGCCTGGATGTATTGATTGATTGCTGACGGCTTACCCATGAGCCAATGCGTGGTTCTGCCTCGGGGAAGTACTAGGAAACGGGACTTCCATTGTTCAATCGGGACAGCTTTCCCGGTTCCTATCAGAAATCACTGTTCTGCGATGCATGCCCCACCCCGAAATTACTCGCATCTACATCTGCGGAAAAATGAGGATCTTCGCACTGCGCGGTATCACACTTGGAGCATTCGACCCGTGACATGAAGTTCGGCATGTCGACTGACCTTCGCATGCATTTGGTTGTTTGACTGACGATGTTAGGGGCGCTGCATGACCGACGCAGTCGATGCAACGCTAGGCTCCAATAATCAACCAACAAGAACCGCAAAAAAAACATATGCGTTAGGCCTATAAAGGGAACTACAACAAGAAGAGGATTGGAATACTGAAGACCTCGCATAAATATACTGAGCTTAATGAAGCCATCGGCCACACTTTGTTGCCGTGGCCAATCTCTTTAGCATTGCATGTCCAATGCCAGGGTCTGAACTTACCATCACGATTATAAACGTTGGTTTCGATTGGGACGCGCTTTCCATGCATACCAGTATTACTCATGATCTACAGTGTAATCTACATTGCTGATGGCTCAATTGTATATTGACCGCAATAGTCGCAAAATGCCGGGCAACAGCAACGACGGTGAGTCCAATATCACAATTTGCTTTTAGCGTCATTTGTTTCGTGTTATGTCCATTCATTAATATTAATAGGGCAATCATGTAGCCAACAACTCAGTAGTGATAAGCATAATGTGTGCTAGCTGCTGCCTGAACTACGAGACCGCACTGTACACAGGCACGGATGTGCCTCATTACGGTAACTCCATGATTCATATTGGCCATTGTGTGTCCCGTTTTGAAATAGCCATTTCTGTGCGATGGTTTAACGTGTAGTATAAGCAACGTCATGACATTAACCATCGCCCCAATAGTTGCACAACGTATGCATTTACGTGGTAATAAGAGCATATTTATGACGCTTTTACCTCAAGCTCTGGACAAGCGCACCGGTAATATTCAGCTGAATACTCCAGTCGCTGGTGCGCTGCACACGTGAGAGGATACAATCTGTCCGACTCCCGTTGCTCTCTTTATAGCTAATTGCATGTGTGAGAACACGAACGCACAGAGCAATAACCCGAGATAATCCCATCACATAGGGCATGTCTGGGGAACCAAAGGCGCACCAGAAGTCTATGATCAAAATGTAAGCATAATCTTAAGTGTAATTTTAAGCATATTCCATAAGCATGATTTCTTCCATAGGCATTAGTCGTCAAACTTGAATCGCCTCCTGCAGCTCATTGCATGAGCTGCAGGAGGCGATTCACATGTGTTTTTTTTTTCTCAACACATAGCTGCAATTATATCAAATAGTCAGACGCCTAGGTATAGGTTAGACGAACGCCGTCGGCTATACGCTAAATTTCCGCCTGGTTGCCTCACTGGGTGGGGTGCTGGCCTGTAAAGGTTTCCCCGTCTGAGCACGACGGGTTCGAGTCGCTTCACGCGCTCGCTATTAACGCCTCCGGCTGTGATGGCTAGTTGGCAACTGGCCAGGTAAGGTCAAGTGTTCAGGCACCAGGCGGCCGTGCCCGCTCTGTGGGTTAGTCAAACTCTCGGTCAATATTGTGTTATAGAGCGGGTGTTTTCCGATGGGAAGGTGGGTTCAGTGTATGTGCAACAAGCTTCCGCTTAGCACGAACTCTGATTCTGTAAAGCCTTCCCAACAATGATTCTATCTATGCGTGTTTTCAAAGCATATCAGATAAACGTCAAGAGTGGCCATTTTCCGTCCTTTGCTCATGAGGTACATCGTAATTGTTCTACTTCGGTCTAAGCAGGGAACTTAGGTAATACCTTTGGATTGTTGTATGTGCAGAGAGGTTCGTCCAAGGATTCATAAAACATTTTTACCTCCGACAATTATCATCTGATTCATGGGAAGCATGTACTTTACCTCGGGTGGCCATAACATCATGGTTAGGTAAGACATAACTAACGAGATCCCAGGTAGCAATAGAGTCTACACTCACGCACGGATACTACATGCAACGCTTATCATTGGCGTGACACATTGGCGAGGTGCAGCACGGGACGGTGGGGACGTCGACCCGCGCCCCGCGCATCTGCCGCCAGAAACCTCGCCCCGCGCATCTGCCGCCAGAAACCTCGCCCCGCGCATCTGCCGCCAGAAACCTCGCCCCGCGCATCTGCCGCCAGAAACCTCGCCACGCGCATCTGCCGCCAGAAACCTCGCCACGCGCATCTGCCGCCAGAAACCTCGCCACGCGCATCTGCCGCCAGAAACCTCGCCACGCGCATCTGCCGCCAGAAACCTCGCCCGCGCATCTGCCGCCAGAAACCTCGCCACGCGCATCCGCCGCCAGAAACCTCGTCACGCGCATCTGCCGCCAGAAACCTCGCCCCGCGCATCTGCCGCCAGAAACCTCGCCACGCGCATCTGCCGCCAGAAACCTCGCCACGCGCATCTGCCGCCAGAAACCTCGCCCCGCGCATCTGCCGCCAGAAACCTCGCCACGCGCATCTGCCGCCAGAAACCTCGCCACGCGCATCTGCCGCCAGAAACCTCGCCCCGCGCATCTGCCGCCAGAAACCTCGCCACGCGCATCTGCCGCCAGAAACCTCGCCACGCGCATCTGCCGCCAGAAACCTCGCCACGCGCATCTGCCGCCAGAAACTTCGCCCCGCGCATCTGCCGCCAGAAACCTCGCCCCGCGCATCTGCCGCCAGAAACCTCGCCACGCGCATCTGCCGCCAGAAACCTCGCCACGCGCATCTGCCGCCAGAAACCTCGCCCCGCGCATCTGCCGCCAGAAACCTCGCCACGCGCATCTGCCGCCAGAAACCTCGCCACGCGCATCTGCCGCCAGAAACCTCGCCCCGCGCATCTGCCGCCAGAAACCTCGCAACGCGCATCTGCCGCCAGAAACCTCGCCACGCGCATCTGCCGCCAGAAACTTCGCCACGCGCATCGCCGCCAGAAACCTCGCCCCGCGCATCTGCCGCCAGAAACCTCGCCACGCGCATCTGCCGCCAGAAACCTCGCCACGCGCATCTGCCGCCAGAAACCTCGCCACGCACATCTGCCGCCAGAAACCTGAAATGTCGACCTTGCCCCGCGCATCTGCCGCCAGAAACCTGAAATGTCGACCTCGCCACGCGCATCTGCCGCCAGAAACCTGAAATGTCGACCTCGCCACGCGCATCTGCCGCCAGAAACCGAAGAGTATCCGAGGTATTCGCGTGATGGTTCTGGAAGCATCGATCTGTTAGCCTGGAAATTGCGTGTATCCCGGCATCGCCATCCGATCCATGAATTCCAGTTTGGCGGCATAGCTTTGACCGAGAGTTTAGCATGCCGTCAATGTATCGTCCCGGCAGGATTTTGACCGAGAGTTTAGCATGCCGTCAATGTATCGCCCCGCCCGTTCCGGCGGCGCGTCCCCGGCCGGTTATCGAGCCAGCTGCCAGCTGACCCCCCCAGACGGAGCTATGCGAGCGCGCGTAGCGACTCGCACCCTGTCTTCCATTCCTCTCTTCCTCTCTTTCTCTCTTTCTCTCCTTCACTCTGTCTCTCTTTTTCCTTTCTCTCTTTCTATCCTTCACTCTGTCTCTCTTTCTCTCTTTCTTTCTCTCTTTTTCTCTTCCTCTCTTTCTCTCTTTCTCTCCTTCTCTCTTTCTCTCTTTCTCTCTTTCTCTCTTTCTGTCTTCCTCTCTTTCTCTTTCTCTCTTTCTCTCATCATCTCATCCTCTCATTCTCTCTTTCTCCATTTCTCTCTTTCTCCATTCCTCTCTTTCTCCATTTCTCTCTTTCTCCATTTCTCTCTTTCTCCATTCTCTCTTTCTCCATTTCTCTCTTTCTCCATTTCTCTCTTTCTCCATTTCTCTCTTTCTCCATTTCTCTCTTTCTCCATTTCTCTCTTTCTCTCTTGCTCTCTTTCTCTCTTTCTCTCATCATCTCATTCTCTCATCATCTCATCCTCTCATTATCTCATCCTCTCATCCTTCCACACTCTATCCGCTATGACGTCACGGTAATATTACCCGATATTTATTCATTTACCTGTTGCCCGATATAAGGGGTATTTATCCCTTTGTTCACGCGTAAAGCGACAACTCGCGTAAAATACGTATATCAGTGGGAATATTCCTTCCCGACAGGCTGTGGCCAGCCGTCCCCTTTCTTCCCTTCGCCTGCACTGTTCTTCAGTGTCCATCACCAGACTCGCTGGGAGGTACGCCAGGTCTCCGACACGGTCGCCCGGTGACACGGGACAGGACCCGCGCCGCCCCAGGCGATCGACCTGTGTCCACAATTAGCGCTGTTTCGGCGTAAAATAACACTGTCGTCCGGCAGCTGGCTGCCAGCCTGCCCCGGTAATGAGCCGCACCTAATTGGCGGGAATGCGGGCACCAGGCGCGTGCCGATCCTGGCCCGGGAGTTGCCGCGCGGGAGGAGTTCCCTCCGAGGAGTTCGCGCACCGGGCGGCGTGGCATTCCAGACGCTCGGCTGCAGACGGGAGGACCAGGGGAACGTCGTAGCCCACTCCGCACTGAACTCGACTTCCAGTCGCGACGCGGTGCGGTACAGTAGTGCAGCAGGCTGTCGAGTTTGGTCGAAAGTTGGGTGGACACTTGGTTGCATTCAGAGCACTCTCCATCTCCCGCTAATAGTGCCATATTTTTCCAACTGAAACAACCCTATTCGAGACAAACACCCGATCTTTTCTTTTACGCAAGTTGTTAGATGTTGCGATTGAGCGGCAGATTAATGTGGTTTTCCATGTGCCCAATGTTGACATTTTCGTTGGTTCTTGGTCATTGGTTTCATTGTATTTTTTTCCACGGTCGCTACTGAAATGATTAGTTTCATGCATCAACTCCCGTCTCAAAATTCCATGGTGTTTTTTTCTCGAATTTCATTCCAATATCCTTTTCCGCTACTGATGGCAAACGATATATAACGTGGAAGTATAACTCACTGTTCTGTCATACTTTGCTATTCTGATCTTTCTCAAGATGCATTGAGATGCCCAAGACAAGTTACCCTATCACAATTTACTCCTGATTCTTCCACCGTCGAAGTCTGACAAGAGTTTTACGGTTAATGGTATACGTCTCCTTGTCCTTAGTTGATGGGTAAGGTTGTAGTTTATGCCATGCAGTTACGGTATTGCTTAACCACGTAGACATTGTCTTGCCATGAAGCCTAATACTGCACTACCAGCGCTGTGCTGGCATTGTGTCAAACGGAGCTAACTTGGCTACTTCTGACGAAAATGCGCCACGACGTGGGCCAAATAAGCAAACAAAAAATCCTTCGGGAAAATTTGAAATTCCAAATTTGCATTATATCGTACACAAAGGTGAATGAACGCATACCTAGCTGAATCATGCACTTAGCGGAAATACAAGAAATCCTCCAACTGCGATATCTCAAGAAAAGCGACTCACTTCCCATCTACGGGGAAAGGGCTGCATATATGAACTCCCAGCCTGTGAAGGACGGGCTCTGAAGGATGGGCCGCAGATGAGTCCTTGGAGGAGAGGCTCCCATCCATGCAGACTCTCCTCCATGGAGAGAGATAAGGGTCCTCAATCTATGGAGGAGGAGCTGCAGATGAGAGTCCTCAGTCTATGGAGGAGGAGCTGTAAATGGGTCCTCAGTCTGCGGAAGAGGAACTGCAGATGAGAATCCTCAGTCTATGGATGAGAAGTTTCAGATGAGATTCCTCAGTCTATGGAGGAGCTGCAGATGATTCCACAGTCTATGAGAGAGCTGTAGATGAGTCCTCAGTCTATGGAGGAGGAGCTGTAGATGAGTCCTCAGTGTATGGAGGAGGAGCTGCAGATGAGGGTCCTCAGTGTGCGGAGAACAGACTGCAGATGAGAGCTGACAGCGCACCGACACGGCAGCGCCATCAGCTGCGCTGCGGGCTTGACCTGCGAGCACGCACAGCACAGCGGCGGGCCGGAAACGGCAGGTCGCGCTCAGAGTAAACAGCTGCCGCGACAAAAACGACGCCGCGGGAGCTGCCGCGTCTGCAGGTGGTTTTATGCATGAGACGCGCGCCTTTTTCTGAGCGCCGCGGAATATCATGCAGTCATCAGCGCGTCCGAGTAAAAACGGCCGCATTCCGAGCCATCATCAGGCGGTGGGTGCCGGCTGCTGCTGCTCGGTTATCTGGTGCGGCTGGTGCCGCCGCTCGTTTATCACATGTTTTGGCTTATTTATTACAAGTACTAAGAGCGAGAAATCAGATACGACGTGCGGCGGGCGGCGAGGTTCAGTTACCACGTGCGGCGGGTAGCTGTGCCACGTGCGGCGAGTGGCTGTGCCACGTGCGGCGGGTGGCCGTGCCACGCGCGGCGGGTGGCCGTGCCACGTGCGGCGGGTAGCTGTGCCACGTGCGGCGGGTGTCGAGGTCCAGCTACCACGTGCAGTGACGGCTTTAGAAGGGCACTTCAAAATTTATCAAGCAACCGACAATGGCATATTCCTTCTTCAGCAGATTGAAGGCCCCATCCTGAAGAGCGCCGGTGTTCTCAGGAAGCGCAAAACGTCTGTCCTCGAGATGGTGCATGGTTCTCTCTTGACTGTGTGGCATGCAACCTTGACTCTTGGCTTTGTATTATCAGGCGCCTCACTCTTGGCTTTGTATTACCCATCAATGCCCATGGCGGAAGCGAAACACGACGACACGATGCTAAGAACCATCACCCTTCCGGACAAAGCAACATGTTCGGACACGTTTCTCGTCCAACAGCGGCAGGCGACCCGTTGCGGTGGTGACTGATGCGCTTGCCGTTAATACGGCTTGGTGGGTTCACCAGTGCTGTGTATAAAACTGGCAGCCGTCGTAGAGCCGTGGGTTCATAAAGCTACTATGAATCGTACTATGATCGTACTAGAATCGTACTCTACTATCATACGATGAACTACCATTAGCACTATGCTATGTGATGAACATAATGAATATAATACTACTAGTACTATCCTATGTAATGAACCGAGTGAACATAATACTACAATTACTATTATATGTGATGAACCGAATGGACATAACACTACTAGTACTATACTAGAGTTTGCCGCCAGGTGTAAAGGTGGAAGCACGCGCACCGCAGCTCCAGGTTTCCAGATAAGTCGCTGCAGAACAGGGCAGTACTCTAGTCTAAGCTGTGGATAGGTGTTTAGCAATTACTTCTGTGATTATATTTCATTAGTTTTTATCTCATAAGCATTTTCGTAGCACGCAAACTATACTATATTAACCTAGCGACCCCGCAGGGCGCCATCTTGTGTGCGCCAAAGCGAGGCCGCGTGGCTTTCGGGGTGTTCTCGACGCTTCGATTTCTGTAGTAGGAGATATTACAGGTGTGTAGATTTCATAAGTACATTAGACAACATTCATACTATCCTAACATACTTTATTTATTTTTTGGTGTGCATAGTGTGTTTGGTGTTGAAGTTTAAGATAATTTAATTAGCAGTAAGTTGGGGTTATTCATAAGTGCTGTGGGACTGTTCATTTTTCTGTCTAGCCATAAGTCATACTTGTGTTGAAGAAAATTCGATTAGACATCTTGTGTATTTATTTAATTTAAAAAACAAAACAAAACAAAAACAAAACAAAAACAAACAATTGCTTAATAGTTTCTGCTTTTCTTGAGGCACTCAGATAATAAACTGACAGTATAGGAGGTAGCGATTTATAGTGAATGATAGTTAGCTTTTTTGTCGGTTGTTTAGCGAGTTAATTTGAATCTAAATCTAGGCATAAGCTGCAGCGTTTAGGATGGTTTCGACCAGGATGCAGGCACTAGAGGAAGAAATTAGGACCCTTAAGGCAGAGGTTTCCAATCTCAAGGCTGCCCTTGTTGCACAGGGTAGGCAAGATAAAGCAACAAGGGGTCACTCAGTAGCAGGGACATCATATGCCCAGGTGGTCGCAGGCCACCAGGTTGCTGGGGCTTCCCCTACTGTGGAGGTGGCTGGGATCTCTCAGGAGGGGAGTTTTAATAGTGAACAGAGGGGGTAGTTCTGGTAGGTCACAGGAGGGGAAGTGGCATGAGGTCAGGGGTGGAGGATTTGGAGATGCGAACCTAAGGAAAAGGTTAGTGAGTGGGAGGTGGCAGGCGGTAGGAGCGGGAGGAAGTCTAGCCAACCGGCCCAGCGGGCAGGCATAGTAACAACAAATATGTTCCAGGCATTGGATGACTGCCCCCAGGATAGCAGTAGTAAGGAGTCAGTGCTGGTCATAGGAGACTCTCGTGTGCGATATTTAGAGCGGGTATTTTGTAAAGGTAGGAGGGACAGGAGGTGCATCACCAGGCCTGGTGCCAATGTGAAAGACCTGGTACCTGCGGTGGCACAGGTCACCAGTGATCACCAGTTTAACACAGTCATAGTGCATGTAGGGGTAAATAACATAGGTCAGACTAGGAGTGCGGAGCTTCTGCGGGAGTACAGGGCCCTTCTGGCCACCCTGAAGGGTGCCAATAGAGTGCTTGTAACAGGAATTTTGCCTAGGGCTAGAGCCTCCCCTGAGTGGAGCTCTAGGACACTGGCAGCTAACGCCAGGGTAGGAAAGCTCTGCCATGAGCTAGGTTTTACATTTGTAGACGAGTGGAGCAGGTTTTATGCATCGTGGGACCTCTATCAGAGGGATGGCCTGCACTTTTCTGAGAAGGGGGTCCATGTGTTAGGCAAAGTATACGAGCATGTCCTTCAGGGAAACTAGGAAATGGGGTGGGGAGGGATGAAATTGCATTGCCAACTCAGGAATATTCCAATAGTGTCAGCCAAGGACATATAACCTCAAAGTCTGCAAATAGGGACAGCAGCAACTCAAGGGGACAGAGGTATAGTTCATCTAGTGATAAAAGAACTCCTCAATATGAAAAAGCCAAAGGTGGTTATGGAGCATTCGTTAAGTGTATGATGTTTAATGCTCAGAGTATCCCTTCCAAATTTGATGAGTTCAAGTGTTATGTTGCTGAGGAGGAACCGGATTTTGTTTGCATTACGGAGGCATGGGTCAGTGAAGGGTATTTTGGAGATAACTTACAGGACTATGAGATCCAGGGATACAATATGTTTTCGTGCAATAGGGGTCCAGCAATGAAAGGGGGTGGTGTAATGCTCTATATGAATAGCTTATTCAGTTCTCAAAAAGTAGCAGGTGGGGATAAAAATGTGTCTGTGGAGTCCATTTGGCTTGATGTCACTGTGGGAAAAGGCAACAGCAATACTCTTAGGATAGGAGCTTTCTACCGATCAGGAACCCTGCCACATTCTCAGCAACTGGAGCTTGACAAGGTGATTTGTGAGGAAATCAGTAGAAACTTTAAGAGGAAGTGCCTTATTCTCGGTGACTTTAATCTAAAAGGTTATGAAAATGCTGGTGTTGGCACCCCATCATGCAAAATGTTTAGGAAATGCCTTGAAGAGGACCTGTTCTTACACCAGTTTGTATCGGAACCTACCAGGCATGGTTCATTCTTGGACCTTGTATTCTCGGATTTAAGTGACTTGGTTCAAGACTTGACTGTAGGCGAAACTCTGGGAAAAAGTGACCATAACATAGTTAGATTCAAGGCACATGTAGGGGAAATTATCAAGGATAATTTGGTAAAGGTTCCAAATTTCAGCAGAGCAGACTTTAACGGCATGAGAGCGACTTTAAGTGCCATCAGATGGGAAGAATAATTCTCCAATTTGAATGCCTGTGAAATGTGGGAAAGGTTCAAATCTTACTTGAAGGAAACTCAGATTAGACATGTCCCCCAAAAGCAAAGACGCAAAAGAAGGGTAGGAAAGCCAGCATGGCTTACACCAGACGTGATAAAAGCAATTAAGGCTAAGAAAACTGCATTTAGAGTTTTTAAAGAAGCCTCAAATGTCGTTAATCTAAAGGCGTATCGAAAAGCTAGAGACACTGTGAAGCAAAAAACCAGAGCAGCAAAGCGAGCAAAAGAACTGGATTTAGCTAGAAACTGTAATGGGGACAGTAAAAAGTTCTTTAGTTTCTACAAGCTGAGTAAAGCTTCTAGCACAATTGGTCCAGTGGAAGTAAACGACTACATTGGGTGAGGATAGTGAGATGGTTGCGGAGCTGAGCAAGCAGTTCAAATCAGTGTTTACATTGGAAGATATGACCAATCTGCCGACCATACACCATAGTTCAGGGACATGGGATCTGACAAATGATGTTGATTTCATTGATAGTGATGTTGTTTACAATCATATAAGGAAAATAAAGCAAAATAAGGCAGCAGGACCTGATGAAATTTATGCTAGGGTGTTGCGGGAAACTGAAAAGGAACTGGCATTTCCACTTAGTATAATATTTTGTAGATCGGTTTCACATAATGAAATTCCAACCGATTGGAAAAGGGCAAATGTAGTTCTTATTTTCAAGAAAGGAGAAAGAGAGAAAGTTGAAGACTATAGGCCAATAAGTCTCACATCCCTAGTATGCAAGGTACTAGAATCAATTATCAAGGATATAATAGTTAGTTATCTGGAAGGTAGCAGATTGATTCAAAATATTCAACATGGGTTTAGAAAAGGACGATCGTGTCTCACAAACCTCTTGGACTTTTTTAACTACGCCACAGAACAATTTGACCAGGGAAATCAGGTTGATGTAGCATATCTTGACTTTAGTAAGGCCTTTGACAAGGTACCCCATAAACGGTTAATGATACAGCTTCAGTCCCATGGTATTGCAGGTAGCATCTTAAAATGGATAGAGTTGTGGCTTTCAGATAGACAGCAAAGAGTGATGCTAAATGGTACAAAGTCATCATGGCAAAATGTTCTTAGTGGAGTCCCCCAGGGGTCAGTACTAGGGCCATTACTGTTTATTATATTTGTTAATAACATTGAAAGTGGCCTAAGCAGTAAAGTTTTGAAATTTGCGGATGATTTGAAGGTCTTTAGGGCAATAACAGGTCAGGATGAGCATATCTCGCTGCAAAAAGACTTAGACGAACTTGTGAAGTGGTCCGAAGAATGGCAAATGAAATTTAACTTTGATAAGTGCAAAATCATGCATGTAGGTAAGCAGCATATGAAGGCTCCATACTTGATGGGTGGCCAAGTGCTATCAGTGACTCAACAGGAGAAGGATTTAGGTGTTATTCTAAACACAAAACTGGGGGCATCAGAACAGACCAAGGAAGCCAGGAAGAAGGCACTGAGAATGTTCGGGGCAATAAATAGGAATGTATCATACAGAAGTGAAGAAGTGATCAGGAAGCTTTACTGTGCATACGTCAGGCCACATTTGGAATACTGCATCCAAGCTTGGTCTCCTAGCTATGAAAAAGATTGTTGGCTTTTGGAGAGAGTACAAAAGAGGGCTACAAAAATGGTTAATGGCATAAGCAACCTGGCATATGAGGAAAGATTGAAGAAATTGAACATGTTTTCACTTAGATATAGAAGGCTGAGAGGAGATCTCATCGAGGTCTTGAAATTTGTCAATGGTCTGGAGAGGGGATACCTTGGGGAAATGTTTGAATTTAACAGAAATGATGCAATTAGAGGTCATAAATTCAAATTTAAAGTTAAACACAGCAGAACAAGGTTAAGGCAAACTTTCTTCACCAACAGGGTAGTGGAACACTGGAACCAGCTGCCAGAAAACATCGTCAGTAGCAGCACATTGAACATCTTTAAAAACAGCATAGACAATCATTATAAGAATATAGGGCTTGCTTTTCAGTATTACAGGGAGGGCTGATTGACAGTTTTGGTGGGCAACTGGTTCAGTGTACAGAGTGCAACCAAGAAGGGCCCTTGTGGCTCATAGTTGCACTAATCTTTTATGTCTTTATGTCTTTATGTCTTTACAGTACTATAGCACTACCTGTGCACCATAGTGCACCAGTATTACATACTATAACGTTGAGAACCGTCGCAGAATGATCGGTTGCCGAGAGCTTCCACGACTTCAACAACTGCTTGGAGACTGCGTCATGTGCTAAAGATCGACACAGCTGTTGCATGCATTCACAGATATTGTCTCCACTTTCGGTTCTCCGGGGAAACATAGGAGGAGGAGAGTGATATTTGGCGCTTTATGTGCAGTACCTGGGCACTATTTCGCAGGCGTGATACGAAGTGCGGCAAATCCAGCGCAAATCTATCGGCTATTTTCCCCAAACCCGCCAAAGAAAAAGTGAACACCTGGGATGGCATAATCTGCAATGACTATGGAAGGAAGACACCGAGCATGTAGAAAATCGTCAAGCTTGATGTAAGGGAAGAACATTGGCACCATAATTCAGACTTGTCTAAATTAATGTCTCGAGCATGGATAGACACACAAACACTCAGATCGAGGAAGCTATTTGAATCAGGTGTCACAATGTGTCCAGCTTCCATACAAGCAGAAGAAAGCCTGGAGAAATTCCTCCTGTACTGGTCGGCGTACTGCAGCATAAGAACCAAATATCTATCGCTCATTCAGCCGTACAATGAGGATAGGAAACAAATATTAGCAGAAATACCTCTCTTTACCCCACAAGAACATCAACGACGAAAATGAAAAGAATGTGACACCAGGAGATATGTGGCGCAATAGAGCACATACTCTCAAGACAAGCACCAGTAACTAAATCCTCGGACATGATTGCAAACTAAAACCTCGGACGTAATTGTAAATTAAAACCTCCGACGTAATTGTGAGCCAAAGACAATACAAGAATCACAAAACTCTAAGTAAGTAAGTTTTCTTGTGACGGAACCCATGCACCCACAAGAAACGCCGGTAGTACCATCCACTACTAGCCACTACCAGGCACACTACCAGCCACTATCAAGCATTACAGGCACTACAAGCACCGTCAGTCACTACCAGCCATTACCAAGTACTACCAGGCACTACGGGCACTACGGGCACTACAAGCACCACCAGCCATTACCAGGCACTACAGGCACTGCAAGCACCACCAACCACTACCAGGCACTACAGGTACTACAAGCACCACCAGTCACTACCAGACACTACAGGCACTACAAGCACCATCAACCAGCATCGCTGCCACCATGAGTGGACAAGTTTGAAAATTACTTGTGGAGCCAACTGGACGGAGTAAGTGAGGGCTGGTCATTTTGTAGGTAGGGCCAATCCCATATAGTCCCATGCTAAAAGTAAGACGTTGGTGGGGCCAGGGCAAAGATGGTGGGGTCCAGACCCCACCAAAGGCACGGAAACTCCACCCCTGGCTGCGCCGAACCAATCAGAGCCTGCTGAGAAGTCACGTGACTGTCCCCTATTGGTCAATGATAGCATGGGCGTTTCTACTGCGGGGACGGGGCGCGCGTACCATAAACTGGATAAAATGAAGACATAAAGACATAAAGACACTGCCTGCCTCCTCCAGGCCCTCGGCCGCTACCACACCCATACGGGCGACCAAAACCAAGGCCTAGAATCAAGGCCACCACACCCACCCAGACCAACCTCAAGCCCAGGGCCACCATCTCCTGCCAAACCGAACCTTCCACAACCTCCTGCACACATACCCAAACCCACTCGAAAACCACGTCTGAGGCCAGCACTCAGACCGAACCTGCTTCTCCTGCCATGCCCGTCGAGCCCACAACACCAGAGCGACCCACCGCGCCTCCCAAGCGGAAATCTCGCCGCCACTCCGCCCAATCACCCCCCCCAGAACCCGTGCGACCAGGTCCAGGCTACCACCACTGCCTGGGACACCTCCCAACACTCTCTCCGTTCATCGATTCAACCTCTCTCCCCAACTCGACACCGACACTACCCCAGTCTAAGAACACAGAGCTACTAAACGTTCGGCAATGGGACTTTTTCTCCAGTGGAACGTCGGAGGCATTCCAGGCAAATTCATAGAATTTAAATCTGAATTCTTGCAACAAAAACCACTACTCGCTGCGCTCCAAGAAACTCACTTTCGAGATTCTGACTCAACTTGGAACAAAATTCCCGATTACACTTGGCACCTAAACAACGTAAACGGCCCACATAGGAAATGGGGCGCAGCCATACTCATAGCAAACAGCATACCTCATCGTCGAGTAACGTTAAATACTCCCCTGAATTGCGTAGCAGTCAACCTCAAAATCGCACATTGCCTAACCACAGTAATCTCACTATACATTTCGCCGTCAGCTGAAACACCCACACCACAGGAACTGAACGACCTGCTGCTTCAGGCCCCTCCACCAGTTCTCATTATGGGGGACTTTAATGCTAAGCACCCCTCGTGGGGAAGCGACCATACCGACACTAGAGGGCACCAAATTCACCAGTTTATTTCGGACCACAACCTAGTACTTCTTAACACCGGGGCCGCCACCCGCCACAACCCGACCTTATTAGGATCGGACACTTGCATAGACTTAACGTGCTGCACCCCACGACTTAGCTCACTATTTGACTGGTCAGTTTCAGACGTTCCCGGGCTGAGCGACCACTATCCAATCACAATTAGGCTCAGCACGGACGCTATCCACCACACTAAACTATTCAGACAATCTTGGAATTTGAAAAGAGCGGACTGGACTAAATTCGAGGAACAGGTGGACCTCAACCTAGCAACTTCAGATACCAGTAAGATAGAGACGATTCTAAGGGCCATCAGCTCAGCAGCACAATATTCAGTCCCAAAAAGTAACAAACCTAGGAAAAAGGCATCAACGCCATGGTGGACCCCGGACTGTCAAAGGGCAATCGCCGCACGGCGCCGTGCCCACAAACAATTCAAAAGATGCGTGTGCGAAGCACACCTATCAGCATACAGGCAATCTCAAAAACACTGCCGGTACACAATTGGAACAGCACGCCAAAACTCTTGGCAGTCTTTTGCCTCGCAATTCAATAGATTCACACCTACCGGCAGAATCTGGGACCTGATGAAGCGCTTCAACCTGAAACGCCCACCACCAGGCCCTTTCCCCCAGCTGATTGTGAATGGACAGCACATCACTGACCCACAACAAGTCGTAGACCACTTTAAACTACACTACGCCAGCGTATCCGGCAACACCAACTATGACACCACCATAGTAAGCGTCCTAGACGCCCTGGCCTCCAAAGCAAATTTTAGCTCTGACAATAGAGAAATATACAATCAGTCATTCACTATGCACGAATTAGAACTTGCTCTCAGCAAGTGTGGAAACACGTCGGTTGGGCCGGACGACATTCATTACCAGTTTCTTAAACGTCTTAGCAAAAACTCCCTAACGTATCTACTAACGGCCATAAATGAACTGTACCAAACCGACACGTTTCCCGCATCCTGGCGGGAGAGCGTAGTCATACCATTACCAAAGCCGCACAAAGATCATCCACCCCAAAAGGCTATAGACCCATCTCACTTACTAGCTGTGCTAGCAAGCTGGTCGAACGCATGGTCAACACACGATTGAGGAAATTTCTGGAACACAACGACCTGCTCGACGAATTTCAATGCGGCTTCCAACGGCAAAAATCAACTACAGACAATCTCATTAGGTTAGTGCATGACATCAAAAGTGGTCTATACATCAAACGCACAACAATAGCTGCCTACCTAGACATCACTGCCGCCTTCGACCGAGTACACAAGTCAGCGCTGACGCACAAACTCCATAAGATAGGCCTACGCGGACACATGGCGCACTTCATACTCAACTTCCTCAGGGATAGGACTCTCAGGGTCCGATGCGGCAATGTCACATCAAGCACCACAACTCAGGAGCAGGGCCTGGCTCAGGGGAGCGTGCTCTCGCCGAGCCTCTTCATCATCATGATCAACGACATACTTGCCGACCACGGGGACACTTCACTTCACTACTCACTTTTCGCGGACGACATAGCAATCTGGACAACATCACAATGCTTCCTTAAAGCTGAAAAAAACCATTCAGGCAGGACTAGACCACATTGCAAAGTGGTGCAAAACTTGGGGCTTCACCCTGTCCGCAGAAAAATCGGCCACTGTCACATACAGTCGTCTCCGTCCCACACCGAAAACGTTACTTAAAATCGATGGCAAAGCCATCGAGCAGGTGAAAAGTTTCAAATTCCTAGGGGTGCATTTAGACGAAAAACTCAGTTTCAACACCCATATCACCGACATCACGAAGCGAAGCGCGAAGCGCGTCAACATAATACGTGCACTTGCAGGCACAGACTGGGGCGGAGACAGGAAAACACTTCTGCGACTGTACACATCAATCATACGACCCATCATAGAATACAACAGCATCATTTTTTCCACAATTTCAGAAAGTCAGAGTAAAAAATTAGAAGTCATCCAAAACAGCTGCATCAGAGCAGCCACAGGCGCCCTTAGCGCTACACCGATAGCTAGTCTTCTAGTAGACTCAAACACACCATCACTCCACCACAGGAGGACACAACACCTGTGCCGTTACCACATCAAAATCAAATCCATTCCAAATCATCCGGCACAGCGCTGCTTCATGCCTGGCAGATACGACAAGAGCCGATTTGCGCGCAAACTTCCACCATATAGCATTCAAATTGCCACGGCTCTCTCAGATCTTAACCTCGCAATGCCATCCACTGCAGCTCGACCGCCCATTAGGCCCTTCTGGACTTTCAGTCAACCAAAGGTCGAGTACTTGCTCTCGGAGAAGAAAGCCACTATCACATCGGCGGAGATTCTAGGCCTCTTTCACAAGTTCGCCGATGACAACAATCACAAATCACTCATATTCACGGATGGGTCGAAACACGAGGCTAGGGTAGGCATCGGCATCACTGGACCAGGTCTCAGACTTTCCAAACGTCTACCGGATAACTTCTCTATCTACTCTGCTGAAGCAATGGCCATTCTGGTCGCTATTTTCATTCTCCTTAAGCGAAAAGTCAGAAACGTAGTGATTTGCTCAGACTCCAAATCCGTCCTACAGTCAATTAGCAACACCCACGACTGTCCTCATCACATCATTGATCGAATCCAACAAATCGTGGCCCATAACGTAAACATGAACTTTTCCTTCCTCTGGATTCCGGGCCACGCCAACATCCCAGGTAACGAAGAAGCAGACCGGCTCGCAAAGCAAGCCTTAGCATCGAACACCCACCCCAGCGAGGAATATTCGGTAGACGATTGCAAAGCACTCCTACAACATCGCATTCGCCAACACCAACAGAAGACATGGACACAACATAACTCAACACAACACAAATCCAACCACGCCCACTCAATAAAACCAACCATAGGCACATGGAACACATCAAATCAGTCTCACCGACAGAAAGAGGTCATCCTCACTAGACTAAGAACCGGTTGCACAAAACTAACACAGCCTCGATTAGAGGATGACCAACACACAACACCGCACTGCGACTCCTGCAACACCACGTTAAGCATAGGCCACATCCTGCTAGACTGCAGTAGCTTTAGCTCTCAGAGACAACCACTTAAGGCCTTCTGCCAGAGAAAGGGCATCACCCTATCGCTTCCATCGCTTCTCGGTGACAAACACGCAGAACTCATTCAATTGCTATTTGAATATCTGTATGCCACAGAACTAGCAGGAGCTCTCTAGGCACCACCAACGCTCACATCAACTAGCAATACATGACCGCGAAACACTCATAGGAAACACGTAAATAGCCATCCCTGTATGGCGTCGGACGTACATGAGCCGATTTGCTTCCCAGTTAGGAATAATTGGCTACCTAGCGGTACCGTCGGAGGTAGATGAGCCGACTTGCTTCAGGAAAACAACGAAAAAAAAAAATTGTTTAGCTTAACGTAAAACCACTACCCAGAGGAGCCGTCGGACGTAGATGAGCCGACTTGCCTTCCGACACTTAACGTAAATGGCTACCCAGAGGAACAGCGGACGTAGAGGAGCCAAATTGTGAAACACCGTACTAACCCAACTGACAACCCTGCATGGCATGCATAAACTAACCAACTACTAACAACTAACACGCGGCAGCCGGCGTGAGAGGCGGTGTGGACAATTGCCTCCTTGTCCGCACGGTAAAAATCCCTCGGTGCTCTTCGATAGGAGTAGGCTAAAGCCGGCACCCTGGCAAAATCAGCTCAACACTCAAAACACCCCACCCCCACCCAAACCACAAATTATTATGTGGAGGAGTAAAGTAAAATTAAAACCAGTTAGACACCAGGGAGACGTCCCCAACCCAGCCCCCGCCTCCAGCATCCAAAAACTTCGCACAAACTATAACGTAAAATTCCCTTAACGTAAATGTCCACTTGCCTGCACCTTGATCGTAACACTCGCTTTCATAGACAGATATGCAACGTGTTCCTTTAAAGGCGGCGCAAATGACCTTTATGGTCCGGCACGCCTCAAAAACCCACTCTCCCCCCCCACATAAAGACATAAAAGATCAGTCTACCTATGAGCCACAAGGGCCCCTCTTGGTTGCACTCTGTACACTGAACCAGTTGCCCACCAAATCTGTCGATCAGCCCTCCCCGTAATGCTGAAAAGCAAGCCCTCTATTCTTATAATGTGTGTCTATGCTGTTCTTAAAGATGTTCAATGTGCTGCTACTGACAATGTTTTCTGGTAGCTGGTTCCAGTCTTCTACTACCCTGTTGGTAAAGAAAGTGTGCCTTAACCTTGTTCTGCTGTGGTTAACTTTAATTTTGAATTTATGACCTCTAATTGCATTATTTATGTTCAATTCAAACATTTCCACAAAATATCCCCTCTCCAGACCATGGACAAATTTAAAGACCTCGATGAGATCTCCTCTCAGCCTTCTATATCTAAGCGAAAACATATTCAATTTCTTCAATCTTTCCTCATACGCCAGGTTGCTTATAATGCCATTAACCATTTTTGTAGCCCTCTTTTGTACTCTCTCTAAAAGCCAACAATCTTTTTCATAGCTAGGAGACCAAGCTTGGATGCACTATTCCAAATGTGGCCTGACATATGCACAGTATAGCTTCCTGATCACTTCCTCACTTCTGTATGATACATTCCTATTTATTGCCCCGAGCATTCTCAGTGCCTTCTTCCTGGCTTCCTTGGTCTGTTCTGATACCCCCAGTTTTGTGTTTAGAATAACACCTAAATCCTTCTCCTGTTTAGTCACTGATAGCACTTGGCCACCCATCAAGTATGGAGCCTTCATATCCTGCTTACCTACCTACATCTTGCACTTATCAAAATTAAATTTCATTTTCCATTCTTCGGACCACTTCACAAGTTCGTCTAAGTCTTTTCGCAGCGAGATATGCTCATCTTGACCTGTTATTGCCCTAAAGACCTTCAAATCATCCGCAAATTTCAAAACTTTCCTGCTTAGGCCACTTTCAATGTTATTTACAAATATAATGAACAGTAGTGGCCCCAGTACTGACCCCTGGGGGATTCCACTAAGAACATTTTGCCATGATGACTTTGTACCATTTAGCATCATTCTTTGCTGGCTATCTGAAAGCCACAACTCTATCCATTTTAAGATGCTACTTGCAATACCATGGGACTGAAGCTGTATCATTAACCGTTTATGGGGTACCTTGTCAAAGGCCTTACTAAAGTCAAGATATGCTACATCATCCTGATTTCCCTGATCAAATTGTTCTGTGACGAAGTTAAATAAGTCCAAGAGATTTGTGAGACACGATCATCCTTTTCTAAACCCATGTTGAGTATCTTGAATCAATCTGCTACCTTCCAGATAACTAACTATTCTATCCTTGATAATTGATTCGAGTACCTTGCAGACTAGGGATGTGAGACTTACTGGCCTATAGTTTTCAACTTTCCCTCTTTCTCCTTTCTTGAAAATAGGAACTACATTTGCCCTTTTCCAATCGGTTGGAATTTAATTTTGTGAAACTGATGTACAAAATATTATACTAAGTGGAAATGCCAGTTCCTTTTCAGTTTCCATCGTACTGTTCGTTATACACGGAGTTCCCTCTCTACATGCAATGGAGCAGATTTGTCCTATCGCACAATTCACCCCGTCTGATGTCTTGCGGCAAGAAGTATATGGTAAAATAACCGGATAACTTCCCAAGAGGAACCAGAGAAATCCTGGGACGAGTAGTCTATGGTAAAGTTGTCCGTCCCGCAATCGAAAAAGTGTGGGTTCGAGTCTCACCTGTCGCTACTCTTCGCCCGTGACCAATCGGCGTGAGAGATCGGCGACGGTACATGACTGAACGGTCGACGTGTCGTTAAAAAAAATAACCACCACCACTACCAGAGAAATTCCTCCCTTCCCACTCCCTCCGTGTCTCATCTTTGCGCAGTGTCTCATCTCTGCGCGTGTCTCATCTCTGCGCCGTGTCTCATCTCTTCGACGTGTCTCATCTCTGCGCCGTGTCTCGTCTCTGCGCCGTGTCTCATCTCTGCGACGTGTCTCATCTCTGCGCCGTGTCTCATCTCTGCGCCGTGTCTCATCTCTGCGCCGTGTCTCGTCTCTGCGCCGTGTCTCTGGACGACAGTTGACAGCTGACCCGGCGAAACGTGACCCTCCAATGTAGTCTGTTCCCGCGGGGGTCTGGCGGACACCCGTCCACATCGCAGCGGGCTGTGGGAGACTGTGTCACAGTCGGTGGGCTGTGGGATATTGTGTCACAGTCGGCGGGCTGTGGTAGATTGTGTCACAGTCGGCGGGCTGTGGTAGATTGTGTCACAGTCGGCGGGCTGTGGGAGATTGTGTCACAGTCGGCGGGCTGTGGGAGACTGTGTCACAGTCGGCGGGCTGTGGGATATTGTGTCACAGTCGGCAGGCTGTGGGAGATTGTGTCACAGTCGGCGGGCAGTGGGAGATTATGTCACAGTCGGCGGGCTGTGGGAGATTATGTCACAGTCGGCGGGCTGTGGTAGACTGTGTCACAGTCGGCGGGCAGTGGGATATTGTGTCACAGTCGGCGGGCTGTGGGAGATTATGTCACAGTCAGCGGGCTGTGGGAGATTGTGTTACAGTCGGTGGGCTGTGGGAGACTGTGTCACAGTCGGCCGGCTGTGGGAGACTGTGTCACAGTCAGCGGGCTGTGGGAGACTGTGTCACAGTCGGCCGGCTGTGGAAGATTGTGTCACAGTCAGCGGGCTGTGGGAGATTGTGTCACAGTCGGCTGGCAGTGGGAGATTGTGTCACAGTCTGCCGGTTGTGTGAGATTGTGCCACAGTCGGCCGGTTGTGGGAGATTGTGTCACAGTCGGCGGGCAGTGGGAGATTGTGTCACAGTCGGCGGGCTGTGGGAGATTATGTCACAGTCGGCCGGCTGTGGGAGATTGTGTCACATTCGGCCGGCTGTGGGAGATTGTGTCACATTCGGCGGGCTGTGGGAGATTGTGTCACAGTCGGCTGGCTGTGGGATATTGTGTCACAGTCGGCCGGCTGTGGGAGATTGTGTCACAGTCGGACGGCTGTGGGAGATTGTGTCACAGTCGGCGAGCTCTGGGGTATGTGTCACAGTTGGCGGCGACGGAAGGACGGATAGAGGAAGTGAGAAGAAGGCAGTCAGCATTCCCGACGGGAGGTGAGTCGTACATCAGCCAGACGCCGGAGTGGTGGGAGATAACCCGCCTGAGAGGCGAGAAGTGACTACCCACAGATTAGTGAGAAACAGCTTACCGGAGAGACTTGATAAATATCTCACCCGATTAGTGGAAAGTAACTTAACGGATAGGTGAGAAGTAGCTCACCACGGTGGTGAAACGAAGCTCACCGGACTGGACGTGAAAACAGAGCCCAATACGTTGGCGATGAGGTGTCAGTGAATGTGATGGTAGTGATGTTCTATCGCTTATGGCATGTGTGTTCGATGCTGCACAACTGATACAATGAAATGCAGCTTTTCGTGAGGTCCTTCTTTCGGTTCCCGCCAGATGTACTGCAATTGTCCCTCGATGGTGCATGTGTGCATTAATGTTTTGCTGCACTGTATTTCGTCGAACATGAGACGTCGATAGGATTTTATCTCCATTCGTTTCCCAGTTTTCCATCTGTTTGGCTTGAAGGCGTGCTGACAGCAGCATACCGACAAGCAGTATAATTGCGTGCAGATAAATATACCTAAGCTTTTACCGTTTCTACTTGATCCTCCTTGACACTATGTTTAAGGGATTATTTAAGGGAAGGGAAGAAATTATAATAAAAGATGTCACATGGCCGCTGCCATATGCAAATTATTTCCTTATGAATATGCCGCGCGGCGTTTCGCCGTGCTTAGTAAATTCGTTTGCTTCATTCAGACAAATTAAGGTTCCACCATGTGGATCACCTTACCCAAAGGCTGAAACCGGGAAAATTAAAAGGGTTCGAACAACCAGAGGGGACTGTCCAGTGGCCCGGCCCTCATTAGAGGGTGCAGGGTGTCTCCGGTGGGGGAGGGGGGGAGAGCCGCCGCAAACGGGGGGCCGGGTCTGGCGAGTGGGGGAGCTCTCGATTGCTCGCCACGTGCGTCACTCACTGACACGACTGTCAGCAACGCATTAACGGACGCAGCTTTTCCCTGCATCTGCCGTGATTCCAATCTGGCGCGGGGGTCGGCGAGTACTCGTGGTCAGCGCTGGTCCCGCTCCCGACAGTCGGCGAGTACTCGTGGTCAGCGCTGGTCCCGCTCCCGACAGTCGGCGAGTACTCGTGGTCAGCGCTGGTCCCGCTCCCGACAGTCGGCGAGTACTCGTGGTCAGCGCTGGTCCCGCTCCTGGCAGTCGGCGAGTACTCGTGGTCAGCGCTGGTCCCGCTCCCGACAGTCGGCGAGTACTCGTGGTCAGCGCTGGTCCCGCTCCCGACAGTCGGCGAGTACTCGTGGTCAGCGCTGGTCCCGCTTGGTGCTGGTCCGCTCCTGGCAGTCGGCGAGTACTCGTGGTCAGCGCTGGTCCCGCTCTGGCAGTCGGCGAGTACTCGTGGTCAGCGCTGGTCCGCTCCCGACAGTCGGCGAGTACTCGTGGTCAGCGCTGGTCCCGCTCCCGACAGTCGACGAGTACTCGTGGTCAGCGCTGGTCCCGCTCCCGGCAGTCGGCGAGTACTCGTGGTCAGCGCTGGTCCCGCTCCCGACAGTCGGCAAGTACTCGTGGTCAGCGCTGGTCCCGCTCCCGGCAGTCGGCGAGTACTCGTGGTCAGCGCTGGTCCCGCTCCCGACAGTCGGCGAGTACTCGTGGTCAGCGCTGGTCCCGCTCCTGGCAGTCGGCGATTACTCGTGGTCAGCGCTGGTCCCGCTCCCGTCAGTCGGCGATTACTCGTGGTCAGCGCTGGTCCCGCTGACTGCCGTCGGCGAGTACTCGTGGTCAGCGTTGGTCCCGCTCCTGGCAGTCGGCGATTACTCGTGGTCAGCGCTGGTCCCGCTCCCGTCAGTCGGCGGGTACTCGTGGTCAGCGCTGGTCCCGCTGACTGCCGTCGGCGATTACTCGTGGTCAGCGCTGGTCCCGCTGACTGCCGTCGGCGAGTACTCGTGGTCAGCGCTGGTCCCGCTGCCGGCTGGGTCGGCGGGTGTGACGGCGAGGCGCGATATCATCAGCAGCGGCGGCGCTGACTGCCGCCGCCGCCGGCGCTGATGTAATCTGGCGCGGACAGCTGGGCTGCCCACCGGTCAGCCGAGAGCCATTAGTGACGGCGGCAGCCAGGCCTGTCGAACCGGACCTGGTCAACACCTGGACCTGGTCAACACCCGGACCTGGCAACACCTGGACCTGGTCAACACCTGGACCTGGTCAACACCCGGACCTGGCAACACCTGGACCTGGTCAACACCTGGACCTGGCAACACCTGGACCTGGTAGCACCCGGACCTGGTCAACACCTGGACCTGGCAACACCCGGACCTGGCAACACCTGGACCTGGCAGCACCCGGACCTGGCCAACACCCGGACCTGGTCAACACCTGGACCTGGTCAACACCTGGACCTGGCAACACCTGGACCTGGTAGCACCTGGACCTGGTAGCACCTGGACCTGGCAACACCTGGACCTGGTAGCACCCGGACCTGGACACGCCCGGGCCTGGCAACATCCGGACCTGGCAACATCCGGACCTCCCCAACACCCGGACCTGGTAACACCCAGACCTGGCAACACCAGGTCATCACCAACACACAGACCTGGCGACATCCGGACCTAGCAACACTTGGACCTAGCAAGACCCGGACCTGGGAACACCAGTTCATCACCAATACCCAGACCTGGCCACTCGACACTCGACCATCAGCATTTAGCACTCCACACATGGCACTCACACTGAACAAGGAACAGTCAACACCCAACAACGAACACTCAATAATGAACACGCAGGAACAACACTCAACAAATATCAGTCAATATTCAACTATTCACACTGAATCTTCAATAAGGAGCACTCAATCATCAACAATTAACACCTATAATTCAACAAATAACACTGAACACCCAATACTCAACATTCAACCTTAACGAAATGCACACAGCACAAATCACTCAACACCACACACTCAACATTCACCATGCAACACTCACCATGCAACACTCGCCATGCAACATTAACCCGCGCCGTCTCTCCGGTCAGATCCTCATACACCGTCTCGGGGGGAGGTGGGGGGGGGCGGATAGTAACCTCCATCTAAAATACAAACTAAGCATCGCATGAAAACGAAAGAGGTGTCATCGGAAAGCGCTCGACGAGTAGGGTCCGGATCCATCCCCGAAAACAATTCCCAAAAGTGTCGTCACCAGGGGGGCTAGATTTTCACGACTTTTCACGACTTACATTATGTTTTTGGCTCTGGGGAGTTCTTTTGGGGGATATATGAAAACAAAACTTATTTGTAATGAGAAAAGTACAGCGGATACAATTTTTTAACCCCACCCCATTTTTTTTTATTTCACAATTTTGAGTTTTCAAGTTTTCTTTAATTTTCCTTTTCCAATGGGTAGAGTAGACCGAGAAACGTTGTTGGAAGTCAACTTGCCCTAACAAAAAAAAATTCTTACTTTAGCCAGAATCTTCTATTTGAACTACAATTGGCAAATATCCAACATTTATATATAGTCAAAAACGAAAAAAGTGAAAAATTCCACTCGTACGTTTTGTTCCATCCCTAAAGATAAGCAAACGCTGAATGTTTCATCAAAGTATCCGTATCCGTTAAAGCGTGACGACTCATTGAACTTTTTGGGGGTGACCTCACTTGACCTTGACTAACTCGTTGACCCTTGATGACCTGACTTAAAATTTTTGAAACAGCATGCCAAATTGATGTGGAAAAGGTATGCCAAATTTGTGCACGCTGCCGCGCGCCCTTCGTCCGCTATTCGCGAGAAACCTGAAGGGGGGAGGGTTGAAGACCGCCTGAGACGGGACGGGTTAACACTGAACACTCAAAAAGCAACACTGAGCACCGCACGTAACACCCAGCACACGATTATGAGCACACATCACTGAACACATCACTTAACTCGGATCACTCAGCACGGAGCACTCAACACTTAACATCAAGCACTGAAGCTGAGCACTCACTAAAGAACACTTACCACGGAGAGCTTTCGTTAGGTAGCTTGGGAAAGTTGTGACACATGTTATACAATTCGACATATAGCTCGTTGATAGTACTCTGTTGTCAATTCTCTCACCAGTCAATACGCTATGCAATTACAGAACATTTTCTGAAGTTGTGTTCATTCAGCTGTTTTTGCTATAGAATAAAATAGTGATATTCCATGTTGCAAGTGATCGGCAACCTCCAGGTGCTTGATCAATGATCTATCTCGCCAGTCATTCGAGGCCATTGACCTGGTATGGACATTGCATGTCCCCGAATTACATGGCGCCCTGAGCATGTGAACTGACGGACCTGAGGTTCCGCGCTTTGATTGATGCTAATTTGCCGCCGCCTATCCATCCAATCCATCTGGATACGATCCAGACGATGATAAACGTCAAGCATCGCCGACAATACACTTTCGTATTTCGAAGCTGCAGTCAACCATGAAGAGTTAATCCAGGTCACACTAATTCGACTTCAAAATGCCCCGATAACTGACATGGTAGACTGATGGACTACATGAGCTTGCCTTTGTTGATAAGGCATAATTTAAGTCGCTGCATGTATTATTATTCAGTCCAAGGTTGACCGGGTAAACTGGCGGCTGATAATATGAGGTCGGAGGTGCGGCAAGGGAGAGGGGGAGGGGATGGTGGGGTCGGGGCACGAGCGGCGCTTTAAACTCTGACTAAAGTCATGCCTTTCAGTTGACATTCCAATTTGCTACGCGGACTACAGGAGTGGAGTTTAGACGTAATGCGGATTTTCGGGTCGAAATCGCTTGCCTCGCGGCGATCATTTTGATTGCAGGGTCAAGGTCAGCTGCCATGCGGTGGTGGGGCACATTTAGTCCGACGTGTGCGTCTGTTGTGGACTACAATAATGTCCCAATGAAGTGTTCCAAAGTCTGCCCATAATTTCAGGTGGCCCGTTTGTACGGATTTGTGGTTTTAGGTGGTGCTTTTCCACACATTTCCCCAGGCACAAATAATGAATTTTCCAATGTTATGTGATGCTCAACCACTGCTAGGTGGTGTTCAACCACTGCTAGGTGGTGCTCAACCACTGCTAGGTGGTGTTCAACCACTGCTAGGTGGTGTTCAACCACTGCTAGGTGGTGCTCAACCACTGCTAGGTGGTGCTCAACCACTGCTAGGTGGTGCTCAACCACTGCTAGGTGGTGCTCAACCACTCCTCTGTGGTACTCAACCACTGCTAAGAGGTGTTCAACCACTGCTAGGTGGTGCTCAACCACTGCTAGGTGGTGTTCAACCACTGCTAGGTGGTGTTCAACCACTGCTAGGTGGTGTTCAACCACTGCTAGGTGGTGCTCAACCACTGCTAGGTGGTGCTCAACCACTGCTAGGTGGTGCTCAACCACTGCTAGGTGGTGTTCAACCACTGCTAGGTGGTGTTCAACCACTGCTAGGTGGTGTTCAACCACTGCTAGGTGGTGCTCAACCACTGCTAGGTGGTGCTCAACCACTGCTAGGTGGTGTTCAACCACTGCTAGGTGGTGCTCAACCACTGCTAGGTGGTGCTCAACCACTGCTAGGTGGTGTTCAACCACTGCTAGGTGGTGTTCAACCACTGCTAGGTGGTGTTCAACCACTGCTAGGTGGTGCTCAACCACTGCTAGGTGGTGCTCAACCACTGCTAGGTGGTGCTCAACCACTGCTAGGTGGTGCTCAACCACTGCTAGGTGGTGCTCAACCACTCATATGTAGTGCTCAACTACTGCTAGGTGGTGTTCAACCACTCCTAGGTGGTACTCAACCACTGCTAGGTGGTGTTCAACCACTGCTAGGTGGTGCTCAACCACTGCTAGGTGGTGTTCAACCACTGCTAGGTGGTACTCAACCACTGCTAGGTGGTGCTCAACCACTGCTAAGAGGTGTTCAATCACACCTAGGTGGTGCTCAACCACTGCTAGGTGGTACTCAACCACTGCTAAGAGGTGTTCAACCACTGCTAGGTGGTGTTCAACCACTGCTAGGTGGTGCTCAACCACTGCTAGGAGGTGTTCAACCACTGCTAGGCGGTACTCAACCACTGCTAAAAGGTGTTCAACCACTGCTAGGTGGTGCTCAACCACTGCTAGGTGGTGCTCAACCACTGCTAGGTGGTGTTCAACCACTGCTAGGTGGTGCTCAACCACTGCTAGGTGGTGTTCAACCACTGCTAGGTGGTGCTCAACCACTGCTAAGAGGTGTTCAACCACTGCTAGGTGGTGCTCAACACTGCTAGGTGGTGCTCAACCACTGCTAGGTGGTGCTCAACCACTCATATGTAGTGCTCAACTACTGCTAGGTGGTGTTCAACCACTCCTAGGTGGTACTCAACCACTGCTAGGTGGTGCTCAACCACTGCTAAGAGGTGTTCAATCACACCTAGGTGGTGCTCAACCACTGCTAGGTGGTACTCAACCACTGCTAAGAGGTGTTCAACTACTGCTAGGTGGTGTTCAACCACTGCTAGGTGGTGCTCAACCACTGCTAGGAGGTGTTCAACCACTGCTAGGCGGTACTCAACCACTGCTAAAAGGTGTTCAACCACTGCTAGGTGGTGCTCAACCACTGCTAGGTGGTGCTCAACCACTGCTAGGTGGTGTTCAACCACTGCTAGGTGGTGCTCAACCACTGCTAGGTGGTGTTCAACCACTGCTAGGTGGTGCTCAACCACTGCTAAGAGGTGTTCAACCACTGCTAGGTGGTGCTCAACCACTGCTAGGTGGTGCTCAACCACTGCTAGGTGGTGCTCAACCACTCATATGTAGTGCTCAACTACTGCTAGGTGGTGTTCAACCACTCCTAGGTGGTACTCAACCACTGCTAGGTGGTGCTCAACCACTGCTAAGAGGTGTTCAATCACACCTAGGTGGTGCTCAACCACTGCTAGGTGGTACTCAACCACTGCTAGGTGGTACTTAACGACTCATAGGTGGTGCTCAACCATTCTTAGCTGGTGCTCAAACATCACCCGTGAACACCAAAACTCAATCGATGCTCCAATTGGGAGCGTGATGAATGCCGGGCCGGCGCATGTCATTCTGCTAACTCTGGAATTGATAGTGAAGACAACGACACGCATAGGCAATGTATTATGCTGCATCTTAAGTGACGAACGTGAGTCGAAAGCGCGTCGAACCTGGTGAATGTAGTGCTTATTCTGCGCCAGGCGAGACGGATAGCGTGCCTGGACGCTGTTTGGGTTACATCCTTCGGTCGTGAGGTGTTAGTCACGACGTTCATGCGTTATGTCTCGGGTGTCTCGGTGATTACCTGATCGTGGTCGTGGACGGTCATGGATCGCATCGCTGGAGGTGCTGGCACGCCCGTTCCGATCGTATGTGACATTGCTCACTTATATACAATCCATTTCGAGCATGGACAGTTGCGTGCCAAGTGGCAACTACGCTGCATTTCGGTCTCATGCTCGGCTTCAACCTGTTGTGAGGTTGTTTATTTTCACCGCATCGGGGGCAGTGAACACAGGTGGGCTCACTGCATGGTCACTGCGTGCTGAAGTTTCAGAACGCACCAGGGCTAAAAAATCGTATCGTTCTGTCGTCGTGGACGACAACCACGAACGGGGACTTTTGGCGACCACATTTCCATATCATTATAAATATTATATGTGAAATCATATAAATGGTACCTACTATGCATCAAATTGACTATGTCACGATATCCGTGTCAAGGTACGCAGGATTGAAACGAATCGGATTGGACCGGGACTAGAAATGTCACTCCGTGCAGACCTCTAGAAATGTGCACCGTGCAGACCTCTACCACCCACCGCCACGTTACCATTTCTTCATTCCCATCGTACGCTTTTGGGTTTCTAGTATCTAGTATCTAGTACGCTCAGCGGCAAAAAAATGACTCAACGGCAACAAAGTATCGTCGAGACAACCATTCCATCGTTCAGACGACCGCCGACGATAAAATCGTCTCCCGTTTAGCACAGAGCCAATGGCATGCCTTCTGGTCGCCGGTGGTTGTCGTCCTCGCTCGGTACCACTTTATGCTCGATGGAAGCGGTACGGAAGTGCCCAACTATGGTATACTCAGCGGCTTTGGAGGCAAACGACTAGACCACGGGTACTAAAACAACACTAGACCTACGTTAAGTAATGAATAATTTATAACATTAGCTGATTTTTTTTTCAATTTTAATTTCAAAACAATTTCAATTGGAATCCTTTTTTTCATGCAGGATGTACGATAATATTTTTTTATTTCATTAAAATCGTTGGAAAGAATCTAGAAGAATACCATTCTTTTACGCGCATTCCTCGCTTTCAAATCCGTCCATTTCCATTTGAAACACGACGATGTGCGTCGAAGAGATGAGTGAGGCAACATAAAACTACCGAGTTCTAATTATCTGGAGTGTTAATCAAACTATTTTTTATTCATTTTCTGACTTATATGAGACCAAATAAAGTGGTTCGGTCTTAAACAGACTCCAGAAACAGACTCTATTCAGGGCCAGGGCGTAAGGGTGACAAAGTTAGTAAGGACATCCTGTAGATGTGGACATTGCGATTGGAAAGGAACTGCACAGAGCATTTACAAACATTCAAAAGTAAAGCACCCAGGTCTACCAGTGTTAAGAGTACTGCAAAATAGCCATTCTGGCCCTGGCAGGCGATTTGACTGGACTTGCAAGCCAGCACTGGATCATCAACCATCAAGCTCAGGTGAAAATCTTGGTATATGGATTACATTTGAGTAAAATATAGTCACCTAAATGTAATTAGAAAATATATTTTGGTGTGTAGGTACCTACTCCTACTTGACACTTAACACCTACTTGACACCTACTTGACAAGGTGATTTGTGAGGAAATCAGTAGAAACTTTAAGAGGAAGTGCCTTATTCTCGGTGACTTTAATCTAAAAGGTTATGAAAATGCTGGTGTTGGCTCCCCATCATGCAAAATGTTCAGGAAAAGCCTTGAAGAGGACCTGTTCTTACACCAGTTTGTATCGGAACCTACCAGGCATGGTTCATTCTTGGACCTTGTATTCTCGGATTTAAGTGACTTGGTTCAAGACTTGACTGTAGGCGAAACTATGGGAAAAAGTGACCATAACATAGTTAGATTCAAGGCACATGTAGGGGAAACTATCAAGGATAATTTGGTAAAGGTTCCAAATTTCAACAAAGCAGACTTTAACGGCATGAGAGCGGCTTTAAGTGCCATCAGATGGGAAGAAGAATTCTCCAATTTAAATGCCTGTGAAATGTGGGAAAAGTTCAAATCTTACTTAAAGGAAACTCAGATTAGACATGTCCCCCAAAAGCAAAGACGCAAAAGAAGGGTAGGAAAGCCAGCATGGTTTACACCAGACGTGATAAAAGCAATTAGGGCTAAGAAAACTGCATTTAGAGTTTTTAAAGAAGCCTCAAATGTCATTAATCTAAAGGCGTATCGAAAAGCTAGAGACACTGTGAAGCAAAAAACCAGAGCAGCAAAGCGAGCAAAGGAACTGGATTTAGCTAGAAACTGTAATGGGGACAGTAAAAAGTTCTTTAGTTTCTACAAGCTGAGTAAAGTTTCTAACACAATTGGTCCACTGGAAGTAAACGGGACTACATTGGGTGAGGATAGTGAGATGGTTGAGGAGCTGAGCAAGCAGTTCAAATCAGTGTTTACATTGGAAGATATGACCAATCTGCCGACCGTACACCATAGTTCAGATACATGGGATCTGACAAATGATGTTGATTTCATTGGTAGTGATGTTGTTTACAATCATATCAGGAAAATAAAGCCAAATAAGGCAGCAGGACCTGATGATATTTATGCTAGGGTGTTGCGGGAAACTGAAAAGGAACTGGCATTTCCACTTAGTATAATATTTTGTAGATCAGTTTCACATAATGAAATTCCAACCGATTGGAAAAGGGCAAATGTAGTTCCTATTTTCAAGAAAGGAGAAAGAGGGAAAGTTGAAAACTATAGACCAATAAGTCTCACATCCCTAGTCTGCAAGGTACTCGAATCAATTATCAAGGATAGAATAGTTAGTTATCTGGAAGGTAGCAGATTGATTCAAGATACTCAACATGGATTTAGAAAAGGACGATCGTGTCTCACAAACCTCTTGGACCTTTTGAACTTCGCCACAGAACAATTTGATCAGGGAAATCAGGTTGATGTAGCATATCTTGACTTTAGTAAGGCCTTTGACAAGGTACCCCATAAACGGTTAATGATACAGCTTCAGTCCCATGGTATTGCAGGTAGCATCTTAAAATGGATAGAGTTGTGGCTTTCAGATAGACAGCAAAGAGTGATGCTAAATGGTACAAAGTCATCATGGCAAAATGTTCTTAGTGGAGTCCCCCAGGGGTCAGTACTAGGGCCATTACTGTTCATTATATTTGTAAATAACATTGAAAGTGGCCTAAGCAGTAAAGTTTTGAAATTTGCAGATGATTTGAAGGTCTTTAGGGCAATAACAGGTCAGGATGAGCATATCTCGCTGCAAAAAGACTTAGACGAACTTGTGAAGTGGTCCGAAGAATGGCAAATGAAATTTAACTTTGATAAGTGCAAAATCATGCATGTAGGTAAGCAGCATATGAAGGCTCCATACTTGATGGGTGGTCAAGTGCTATCAGTGACTCAACAGGAGAAGGATTTAGGTGTTATTCTAAACACAAAATTGGGGGCATGAGAACAGACCAAGGAAGCCAGGAAGAAGGCACTGAGAATGCTCGGGGCAATAAATAGGAATGTATCATACAGAAGTGAGGAAGTGATCAGGAAACTTTACTGTGCATACGTCAGGCCACATTTGGAATACTGCATCCAAGCTTGGTCTCCTAGCTATGAAAAAGATTGTTGGCTTTTAGAGAGAGTACAAAAGAGGGCTACAAAAATGGTAAATGGCATAAGCAACCTGGCATATGAGGAAAGATTGAAGAAATTGAATATGTTTTCACTTAGATATAGAAGGCTGAGAGGAGATCTCATCGAGGTCTTTAAATTTGTCAATGGTCTGGAGAGGGGATACCTTGGGGAAATGTTTGAATTTAACAGAAATGATGCAATTAGAGGTCATAAATTCAAAATTAAAATTAACCACAGCAGAACAAGGTTAAGGCAAACTTTCTTCACCAACAGGGTAGTGGAACACTGGAACCAGCTGCCAGAAAACATCGTCAGTAGCAGAACATTGAACATCTTTAAAAACAGCATAGACAATCATTATAAGAATAGAGGGCTTGCTTTTCAGTATTACAGGGAGGGCTGATTGGCAGATTTGGTGGGCAACTGGTTCAGTGTACAGAGTGCAACCGAGAAGGGCCCTTGTGGCTCAGAGTTGCACTGATCTTTTATGTCTTTATGTCTTTACTCAACAGGCATTCCACTGCAGTTGGTGGCAATGCATACAATATAGGGATGGTGAATTATAGCCACCTGGTGGTTTAAACCATGGTTTAAACTGGCTGGCATAAATTAATTTAAGCCACTGGCTTAAATTATATTTCTGGTATGGCTGGAGGGCAGTGATGGACATTAGTTAGGGAAGCATCAATTATAATTCCAAAATGTGCTACACCATTTTATTTGCAAAAAACACTCCCTAGAATTCCCCAAAACTCTGTCTGGGTTCTGGGTATGCACTCTACAAGCCAGATGTTTACCCATTAGGTACAGTTGGTCTAACATGTAGCCCCCTGGATGCTGGTAGTTAGAAATGGTACTTGTAAATACCAGGATTTTGACATCCAACTACTGGCATTGAGGGAGATAAAAGACATAAAGCCATAAAAGATCAGTGCAACTATGAGCCACAAGGGCCCTTCTTGGTTGCACTCTGTACACTGAACCAGTTGTCCACCAAATGTGTTGATCAACTCTCCCTGGAATACAGAAAAACAAGCCCACTATTCTTGTAATGATTGTCTATGCTGTTCTTAAAGATGTTCAGTGTGTTGCTACTGACAATGGTTTCTGGCAGCTGGTTCCAGTGTTCTACTACCCTGTTGGTGAAGAAAGTTTGCCTTAACCTTGTTCTACTGTGGTTAACTTTAATTTTGAATTTATGACCTCTAATTGCATCATTTCTGTTCAATTCAAACATTTCCCCAAGGTATCCCCTCTCCAGACCATGGAAAAATTTTAAGACCTCGATGAGATCTCTCAGCCTTCTATATCTAAGTGAAAACATATTCAATTTCTTCAATCTTTCCTCATATGCTAGGTTGCCCATACCATTCACCATTTTTGTTGCCCTCTTTTGTACTCTCTCTAAAAGTCAACAATCTTTTTCATAACTAGGGGACCAAGCTTGGACACAATATTCCAGATGTGGCCTGACATATGCACAATAAAGCTTCCTGATGACTTCCTCACTTTTGTATGATACATTCCTATTTATTGCCCAAAGCATTCTTAGTGCCTTCTTCCTGGCTTCTTTGGTCTGTTCTGATGCCCCCGATTTTGTGTTCAAAATAACACCTAAGTCCTTCTCCTGCTGAGTCACAGATAGTACTTGCCCACCCATCAAGTATGGAGCCTTGATATGCTACCTACCTACATGCATGATTTTGCACTTATCAAAATTATATTTCATTGCCATTTTTCGGACCACTTCACAAGCTCGTCTAAGTCTTTCTGCAGCAAGATTCTGCAGATAATATGTAGCAAGATACATATTAGACTGACTGTTCATAGCCATTTGATAGCTAGGTACCTATTTTATGTTAGCTGAAAAGTGACTATTTGAGCCACATCAATTTGTGCTGTTTTTGGCATAGTTTTCCCATTGTCTTACTGATAATAGTATGTATATGTAGGTAGGGATGAAAAAAAGCTGGCTTAAAAGCAATTTATGGTAGCCAGTGGCTTTTATTAATTTAAGCCGGTTTAAACTGGCTTTTATTATTTAAACCAGCTTAAATTCATGACACTTCTAAGTCCCACACTTATAAGGCTCACAAACCATGGGTGCATTGACAGTGTTAGTATTCAGTACAATACAAGTGTAAAATACCATACCTAGAGAGAGTACAATGAAGACCTACTGTGCATGACCGGATGGTTAGTGACAGTTTCTAGCCCAAAGTATGGACACTAGGTTGATTCACCTGTGATTTAATGCTTTGAAGCTCATCTAATGCTCATCTAATGGATCTAATGCTCCACTTCCACAAGTGTTAGTGCTAACAGGAAATAATGTGCTACCATACAATGTCATGAAAGGTGTGGAATAGTTGACAATGTGTGTGAAATGTGCAATAGGTAGACAGATTGCTTACTGTAGCAAACAATAAGCAAACAGATTGCTTACTGTTATCTATGAATATGGGTAGGTAGGTACCTACCTACATATACTATTATCAGTAAGACAATGGGAAAGCTATGTCAAAAACATCACACATTGGTCTGGCTCATATAGTTACGTTTAAGGTAACATAAAATAGGTACCTAGCTATACAATAGCTAGGTACCCAATGGGTAAAATCTGACTTGTGGAGTGCATACCTAGAACCCAGCTAGAGTTTTGTGAAATTCTAGGGAGTGTTTGTTTATAAATCAAATGGAGTGTAGCATATTTTGGAATAATTGATGCTTCCCTAACTTTTGTTTGTCACTGCACTCCAGCCATATCCGAAACATAATTTTAGCCAGGGTGGCTTAAATTAAATTATGCCGGCTGGTTTAAACTGGTTTAAACGACCAGGTGGCTTAAATTTGTCATCCCTATATGTAGGTAGGTACCTACCTACCTATATTTAGGGATGGAAGAAGCTGGCTTAAATTGAATTTATGCCAGCCTGTGTCTTTTATTAATTTAAGCCAGTTTGAACTGGCTTTTATTATTTAAGCCAGCTTAAATTCACGACACTTCTAAGCCCTTGCATTATTAAGACTCACAAACCATGGGTGCATTGACAGTGTTGCAAACCATGGGTGCATTGACGACACCGAATTGCCGAAAAGGAAATTGGCGGCAAGATATTCTGTATAAAGGTAATTGACGCAATTTGTTATAGGTCCACGAAATCACAACCTTTACGAGCTATCATTACTCCCTTTGGGTTCGGCCAACCTCGTGATTACCCCGTATCAAGTTCAGAATGCCTCATAACCAAAGTTCATTTTCAAGGTTGAGAACATGTAGTATTTCCTGCTGATATATGTGCACAGGTTTTTGGCAAATGTACGCAGTACTCTCCATACTCGAGGTTGGACGAAACCCGGCTATAACCCCACCCCCACCCCTCCACAAGCCAGCGCATTACCCCAGGTTGGGAACCCCTGTTCCGGGCCATGTAGCATAATGTTATCGTTTGCACAAAAGGTGACAACCATCAAGCCTATTCCGGATTTGGACGACAACCACGAAACCATTTTTTTAGCCCTGGAACGCGCGGAGCATCTGTGTGAACCTGGCAGCTGCGGAAATAAGAAGGGTGCTCACTTGGAAACGCCGTGAAATCTCAGAAGCACGCTTATTGAGAACCAAACGGAAAGCAAACTTGTTCGGGGCAATCTTTGGACGGACTTTTTTCATTGAAAAAAACAGCATATCTATTAGTGACGTGCTATATTTAGACTTCATAAGAGGCACAAGTGTCTATCCAGTTATCTCCTGTTTATTGGGTGTTTCACGACGCACTTTATGCACATTCACGGCTAATGGCGGCACCCACACTGTTTCGCCGGTGGGCCGCGGGATTCGTCCAGTTAAGTCTGTAAATGGAAGATACCATAAGCTCAGTAAAAAGACCCACCTCACCCATCACCACATCCTAAAGAAACCATCCAAACACATATGGATTGAATGCCTTACCAATAATTTTCAAACTGCATCCATGGCCGCTTAAAGGGGTATCTGTCATGCACACTTACTTAGCATAAATTTCGCCCCATCCATCATCAATTACTATACTGGAGTTAGAATTATAATTAGAAGAACACAAACTAAACTAATAATATAATAAATCAAAAACAAGATTTTCCAGTCTGAAAAAAAAAATTTATCCACCCTACTTTTAAATACATTCAATGAGGAACTCCTTACAACATCAGTAGGCAGCCTGTTCCACTATTCAACAACCCTTTGACTGAAGACCTGTTGTTGCTTAACTGTACTACACCTCAACTTGTCTAACCTGAATTGATGACTCCAATGTGATACCCTAAACCACAGAGCATAATTCAAATTGACCTGATCTAGCCCTTCAACAATTTTGTACATCTCAATCATGTCCCCCTTAATCTCTTATACTTGAGTCAGTACATATCTAATGCCATAAACATTTATCCATATTCTAAGTTGCCTATTCCACTGATGACCTATTACACCGATGACCTATTCCACTGATGACCTATCCCACTGACGACCTATTCCACTGATGACCTATCCCACTGATGACCTATCCCACTGATGACTTATTCCGTTGATGACCTCTCCTACTGCTGACCTATTCCACTGATGACATATTCTACTGATGACCTATTCCACTGATGACCTATCCCACTGATGACTTATTCCATTGATAACCTCTCCTACTGTTGAACTATTCCCATAGCCGCCAAGTGAACGACCGGTTGGATTGGTGTGTGTAAGAGACCTTGACCCCCTCTAAGCAGCTTGACCTAAGTAGATCGACCGCCGCGCCACGCGATGTTCAAGTCTAGTGCTGAACTATATTTTGTGTTACTCCGCGCGCAACAACACTGAGTTGACGACAAGGGCAGTTTGAAGGCGTGTCTTAGTTTTGCAATGGAGCCACGTGGGTGAAGTGATCGATGTCGAGCGGCAGAACCTCGAAACCTCATCAAAACCGTGCAGCCAATAAAGCATGAGATGCGAGTTGCGAGTCTGCAATTAACCAGCATGGGCATCGAGATCACGCGCCTACAGTTTCGAGGTTCTGGTCCCCTGCTATCCTCGCTCGGTTGGTGGTGGAAGCTTGAACACCTGAGTTCGACGTGGGATCTGCAGTCGACATTGGCATCTTCGGCACCTGCTTGCTTCCTGGCTCGTGGAAGTGACTTATCTTTCAAGACTACAGACTGGTGAGGTGGACTTATGGTGTTACAGCACCCGCTGAGTGCTGCGAACTGCTCATAAGTGAGGAGTGAACTGGGTTCATATGATGGAGGCCTTTATCAGCTATGAATAGGTCTACTGACATGTTCACTGATTAGGATGTGCGGTACATCGGGCTATCCGACACTGTATGATACTGTATAGCGAATCGGTAGTCCTTATTGGAATGCTTGAGGGGCGTTGTGGGGTCCATGTTGATATTGGTCCCTTGCCAAAGCATTAAATGTGTTTATCTTTCGTCGAGGAATTGGCAGGCGATTGGAGTAAGTAGATCCTGAGTTTGATGGTGGGTAGTCGCCTTCCAGAAGAACCGACGTTTTTGTGATTGCCATGGATACCGTGGGACAGTTGAAGATTTCGCAGTTAAAAAAGAAAAATATCCACCCTCCACCAAAAACAAAAAACAAAAATAATAGTTTTACCAGAACCCCCCCCCAAATTAAAAAAAATCATAAAAAAAAAAAATCCCCCATAAAAAAAAATTTTCACTACACCAAAATAAAAATAAAAAAAAAAAAAAAAAATAAAAAAAAAGTGCTGAGTTAGCCACGAGGCGGTTAGATATTAGAGGTAACAAGACAGTCTTGGTCCATAGATTAGTAGAGGTTTTGGTCTCCGAAGGTGTAGAGCTGGATGCCTTTGTAGATAGTGTAAGGAGTTTGGGTGCTGTTGGGGAAGATGTTCATGCTGGGCAAGAAGACAACATATCCCATATTTCCAAATGTAGTTCGTCTGCGTCGATCGCATCGATGCGAGCAGCGGAATCTGCTAGAAAGGCAGGCTTGCTGGCAAAGTCAACCTTGCTCAGAGAACAAAGGAAGGAGGAGCTTGGGCTGCGTCAGGCTGAGTTTAGGTTGCAGGAGTAAAAGTTGGCTTTAAAGATGAAGAGGGAAGATCTACAACTTCGTGTTGATCTTGCAGAATGCAATACTAGGGAGAAAGCTCTGGGTGAGTTTGACACTGCAAGAGATTCAGTTCTTGAGTCGGAACAGTTCACTTCTCATATTAAGAACGCGCACAGCGCAATGAAGGTGCATGAAGTCGAACTTAGTGATGCACTTTTGGGTGTCCACCAACCTGACAACTCCGTTCCGCCACGTGTATCTGATCTATCTCGTCAGCATCCACCTGATGACCTGGAGAGGGTGATTAGGCTTCAAAATGAACAGACACAAGCTGTGCTGTCCCAAGCACAGCGTAGTTTGCTTCCTGTTGCGGAAATATCTAGCTTCAGTGGAGATGTGACACTCTTTCGGTCCTTCATGAGGGCATTTGATAGCAAAATCGCAAACAGGATCTATGATTCTGAGGAGAAGTTGTTTTATCTTGAACAGTTCACAAAGGGAAAACCTCGTGACATTGTTAGAGGATGTTTGCATATGGAAGAAGGGCGAGGATATGATGAAGCGAGGAAGTTGTTGTACCAGCGCTATGGCAATGAAGTCAGTGTGGCAGCGGCATACGTTGATAAGATACTCGCATGGCCAAACATCAAGGTTGAGGACGTGGATAGTTTAGACAGAATTTCTATCATGCTCAGGAGCTGTTTAAATTATATGACTGGCATGTCCCAGGGCGTTAGAGAAATTGAGCATCCCAGGAACATTCGAAGGATTGTATTGAAGTTACCCTGGCATATGCAAGACAGGTGGCGTCGTGTCGCCGATAGAGTATGTGAGCATGAGCACAGAAGTGTGACCTTTGGTGACCTAGTTAATTATGTCGAGGAAGAGTCCAGGATCATGTCCAACCCAGTATTTGGTAGAGATGCTTTCAAGAAAGATGTGGAAGTCGAGAGGCAGTATGTGAAGCCGCACAAACAGTTGGTTGGTAGCATCGGCGCTGCAGATATTCATGTTAGAGAGCCTTCCGGATCTGCGCCTGCAGCGGGCTGTCCCTTCTGCAGAGGAAATCACCTTTTGGAGGATTGCAAGCAACTTTCTGGTAAAGACGAGCAGGTAAAGTTGGACTTTATACGTAAAGGTCGCCGCTGCTTTGGTTGTCTACGAGTGGGCCACTTCTCGAGTCAATGTAAGGGAAGGAGGACGTGCACCATCTGTAAGGGCAGACACCCGACACTTCTGCATAGGAATCCACTGCAGCTTAGGAAGTCTGAACGCAATGTTCAGCAGGACAGGGTCAAGCTGGAAGCTGAGGAGAGGACAAGCAGCCCAACAGTAATGGGCATTGGCACCATTTTCAATGAGAGTGCCTGTTCTGGGAGTGGCATGTCTATAATTCCGGTCAAGGTTAGGTCTAAGTATGGAAAAATTATCAAAACTCACGCTCTGTTAGATAGCGGAAGTTCAGCAACATTTTGTACGAAGTCCCTATTGGATCAGTTGGGATGCACAGATGCAGTTCCCACCACTCTTGTGATCTCCACAGTGCAAGCAAAGGGCGATGAACTTAAAAGTTCTGTTGTCACTGGACTGGAGGTGGCAGGGCTAAACGAAGACTCCTATCCCTTCCTGTCCCTTCCTCCTGTATACACACTTGCCAAGATCCCTGTTTCTGTTGATGACATTGCGAAGCAGGAAGATGTCGAGCGGTGGCCGCATCTGCGGAAGTTGTCGCTTCCAAGTCTAGATGCAAATGTCGATCTCATGATAGGCAACAATTTCCCCAGAGCATTGGAACCTTGGGATGTTGTTCATGGACCTGTTGAAAATGCGCCATTCGCAATCAAGACTAGATTAGGATGGGTAGTTAGCGGAGCTGTGAAGGACAGAGTGGAAGCAGACGTGAAGGTCAATCGTGTTCAGGTAGATAACATGTCTCTTGATGAAACTCTGATCAGGATGTATAACGAAGAGTTCCCAGAAAACTGTGGCATAGATACTAAGGGTCCATCACAGGAGGACCGCATGTGGAAGGCCAAGGTAACTGCAAGTTGCAGGAAGATGCCGGAAGGGCACTACGAAATCGGTCTCCCCTTTTGTAAAAGCGACCCAATCCTGCCTAACAACAGAACATGTGCTCAGCGAAGACTGATTGGCTTAAAAAGGAAGCTTGACAGGGATCAAGACTACTGCAATATGTACGTCAGCTTCATGCAGGACATGCTGGATAAGAAGTATGCTGAGAAGGTTCCTTCAGAAGCCCTAAGTAGAAACGATGGCAAGGTATGGTACATTCCACACCATGGTGTTTTCCATCCACGAAAGTCCAAAATTAGAGTTGTATTTGACTGTGCAGCTAGGTTTCGGGATGTTTCGCTTAACGACACTCTTCTCACAGGACCAGATATTACAAATTCCATTATTGACGTACTAGTTAGATTCCGACAGAAAGAATGTGCCTTCATGGCCGACGTTGAGGCTATGTTTTATCAGGTAGTTGTGCCTGAAGAGGACCGAGATTTCTTGCGTTTCCTCTGGTGGCCTGACTGTAACACAAGCCTGCCTCCCGAAGAATTTCGCATGATGGTACATTTGTTCGGGGCAAGTTCTTCTCCTAGCTGCGCAAATTTTGCATTGCGAAAATGTGCCGAGGATAGTGAGGACCAATTCGATCAAGAAGTGGCTCGTACTGTGCGGAGGAACTTCTACGTGGACGACTGCTTGAAATCTGTCGATAGCGTGGAGGAAGCTGTCGGGCTGGTCAGAGATTTGAGGACGATGTGCAAGCGCGGAGGATTCAACCTGACCAAGTTTGTCAGCAATCGTAGAGCATTTGTGGACTTATTGTCTGATGAGCGTGGGGAGCAGGTTAGGACGCTAGATCTACATCAAAATCCCCTTCCCGTTGAGAGAGCGTTGGGAGTGTGCTGGTCGGTTCATGACGATATGTTGTTCTTCAAGGTATCTATAATTGATAAACCAGCTACAAGAAGAGGAATGTTTTCCGCTATCGCTTCCATATATGATCCTCTGGGCATCATTTCGCCTTACACCATCGTCGGAAGATCAATTTTGCGAGACTTGACGGAACTTAAGCTAGGATGGGACGAGGAGATTCCTACTCTTCAGACGAGACAGTGGGAGGAATGGTTGAACGGCTTACATAGGCTGTCGGAGGTCAAGCTGCCCAGATGCTACAGGCCCGACGGTTTCGGGCGCATATTGTCGGCCGAACTGCATCATTTTGCGGACGCGAGGGAGAAGGCTTATGGTTGCGTGTCTTATGTGCGTCTCACCAGTGATCAAGGATGCTATAATTGTGCCTTTCTCTTCGGCAAGTCTCGCGTAGCGCCCTTAAAGAAGCAAACCATTCCTCGCCTAGAGCTAGCAGCCGCTACAATGGCTGTTCGCGTCGGATTGATGCTCGAGAAGGCGTTAGAGATGTCAATTCAAAGTACTACGTATTGGACGGATAGCACAACAGTTCTCAGATACGTCAGGAACGATCGAACGAGATTCCACACCTTCGTGGCGAACCGCTTGGCCGTTATTCGGGCCGGATCGACTCCTGCACAGTGGAGGTTCGTCGGTACCAAGGTAAACCCAGCTGACGACGCAACAAGAGGAAAACAAAGCTCACGCTGGATCCATGGGTCAGAGTTTCTTCGACGCCAAGAGGATTGGCCACAAATGCCGTCTGTCATGTTCAGTGATGAAGTAGATCCAGAAGTAAAGAAAGTGATGGTGGTTGCCGCCAAGGCGGTGGATGAGCCGAATCCGACTCAAAGGCTGATTAGTCATTTCTCTTGCTGGTATAGGCTAAGACGAGCGGTTGCGTGGTTTCGTAGAGTCCAACGGATCCTTCAGTTCCGTAGTCTACAGATTAGAGACAAGTCTGTTTGTGGATTTATCACGCCTGAGGAATTATCGCAAGCTGAAAGAGTGATCATTAAGTTCGTGCAAACTGACATGTTTTGTGAAGATGTTGGTGGTCTGACTGATGGAGACCGTTGTCGGGTGAAGAAGTCCAGTACGTTAGTCAAGTTGAACCCCTTTGTACAGAGTGGAATTCTTCGCGTTGGATGAAGGCTGGGTTCGGCACCCATCCTTCATGAAGCACGGCATCCTTATCTCCTGCCGTACAGGGGTCATGTAACTGATCTGATAATAGGGCATGTCCACAGACTTGTTGGCCACCAGGGGCGGGAACATGTATTGTCCCGTTTGCGCGATAAATATTGGGTCATCAAGGGAAACTCAGCAGTACGGAGAGTATTAGGGAAGTGTTTGTCGTGCCGGAAGCTGCAGGCTCCGACAATGAAGCAAAGAATGTCTGATCTACCGGAAGATCGAGTGAGACCTGATTATCCACCATTCACAAGTGTTGGAGTTGATATCTTTGGTCCATTCTATGCGAAGAGAGGACGAGGACAGGTCAAACGCTATGGGGTCCTGTTTACGTGCTTAGCCATTCGTGCGATCCACATAGAAATCGCGAATTCTCTCTCTACAGATTCGTTTATTCACGCCCTGAGGCGCTTCTCGGCTCGTAGAGGTCAGGTTAGGTTAATACGATCAGATAGAGGTACCAACTTTGTCCGCGCCGAAAAGGAGCTGAAAGAAGCAGTTGAGACTTGGAACCAAGCTGAGATCAGCAAGGTGATGCTCCAGAGGGAGATTCGATGGATATTTAATCCTCCCGGAGCTTCACACTTCGGAGGTGTTTGGGAACGTCAAATTCGAACAATCAGAAAGATCCTCAATGCAGTAGCAACAGAACAAACCTTGAATGATGAGTCCTTGCAAACTCTAATGTGTGAAGTTGAAGCGATCGTCAACAGTCGTCCGTTAACAACGGTGTCTGCGGATCCAAGGGACCAGGAGCCATTGACTCCAAACCACTTGTTGTTGCTGCGCGGTTGCCCTGCGTTTCCTCCAGGCGTTTTCACACAAAATGACTCTTATCCTAGGAAGCGATGGAGGCAGGTACAATATTTGGCAAACGTGTTCTGGAGAAGGTGGTGCAAGGAATATTTGCCGAATCTCCAGTCGAGATCAAAGTGGCATGAGCGCCATAGGAATCTACGCGTAAATGACTTAGTGTTGGTTGCAGACCAGGCCACTCCAAGAGGACAGTGGCCCTTGGGACTCGTGGTGCAGGTAACCACGGATCGCGATGGCCTCGTAAGAAGTGCAATGGTGAAGAGGGGTAGTTCGATTGTTCGAAGGCCTATATCCAAGTTGGTGTTGTTGGAGGAAGCCGCTTGAGTGCATGCACGATTCCTTTAACGTTGCTTGTTGTTTTTCTTCAGGAGAAATTTCGAAGCCTTGAATATTGTGTTATATTGTGTTGAACCTAGTGGGTTCAACGGGGAGGATGTAGCCGCCAAGTGAACGACCGGTTGGATTGGTGTGTGTAAGAGACCTTGACCCCCTCTAAGCAGCTTGACCTAAGTAGATCGACCGCCGCGACACGCGATGTTCAAGTCTAGTGCTGAACTATATTTTGTGTTACTCCGCGCGCAACAACACTGAGTTGACGACAAGGGCAGTTTGAAGGCGTGTCTTAGTTTTGCAATGGAGCCACGTGGGTGAAGTGATCGATGTCGAGCGGCAGAACCTCGAAACCTCATCAAAACCGTGCAGCCAATAAAGCATGAGATGCGAGTTGCGAGTCTGCAATTAACCAGCATGGGCATCGAGATCACGCGCCTACAATTCCACTGATGACATATTCTACTGATGACCTATCCCACTGATGACCTATTCCACTGATGACCTATTCCACTGATGCGCACCATTAATATGTGCATAATCCCCCCCCCCACAGTTGTAGTCGCCGACAAGGTGTCTGAAGCTCACTAGACTCTTTTGCACCTGCAGTACAATATGACTCTGTTGTACCTGTGGTACAATGTGATTCGTCCGTACCTGTAGAAAGTTGTAACTGTTGTACCTGTCTGTGGTATAATGTGGCCCATTTGTACCTGTCTGTGGTATAATGTGGCCCATTTGTACCTGCCTGTGGTATAATGTGGCCCATTTGTACCTGTCTGTGGTATAATGTGGCCCATTTGTACCTGTCTGTGGTATAATGTGGCCCATTTGTACCTGTAGTACAATGTGATTCTTTGTACCTGTAGAACAATGTGATTCGTTCATACTCGTAGTACATTGTGGCTGTTATACCTATAGTACAATGTGACTCTCTTGCACCTATAGTACCATGCGACTCTCAGCTTTCAGTACGGTATGACTCTTGGATCTGGTCAAAAATCCTAAGCAAGTCTACCTTAAAGAACTAACTCATCCAAAGCACAACACTGACAACGCTCGATGTGAATGCGACAGTAATTTATGAATCTCCCTTGGCGATCATAGCTCAACAAGTGCATATTTCATTGTCCGATGAGCTGAATACAACACTAAAGTGCAAAATAGCCTTGTGCTCATATAGTAAACGTGAAACAAATCGCGGACGCCCGATAACGTGGACACATATGGAAGTTTGCATTCATTACATGCCCCCAGTTTCGCTCATTTGTCGTGTGGGACCAAATTAACCATCCGAGGCATGAACCTGAAGTACGTTTAACCGCAATTTCAGCCGTCTGACCTCTAAACACCAGATATATTCATGTTCCAATAATGCTTGCCGTACTATGTACACAGTGGCCGCATACACTTGGCCAAATGTCACGAAGCGGTCACGAATCCAGAGTCTTTGATCGCCCCTTGCCATTTTGCTGTTACCTGCACCTTCAAATACCGGCCAGGCAATGTTCGCTAATGAGGGCGGGATAAGCCCGGAATGGCGCAGGCTGTGTCGCTGTCAGCCAGTCGTAGCTGGGATCTCCATAATAAAAAGAAAGGCAAAAAGGGAAGACTGGTGGGTGGGGTGGCAACGTCGCCCGCCTCCCGCCTCCCCCGCCTCCCGCCTCCCGCCTGCCCCCCCTCCCCTCCCCCCGTGACAAGTGTCTCTCGCGTCCCGGCTGTTCCCCTATCCTCCCCCTCCCCGCCGTCCCGGCCTATCCTCCCATTCTATCCTCCCCTCCCCGCCGTTCCGGCTTATCCTCCAATTCTATCCTACCCCTCCCCGCTGTCGCGGCTGTACGGCGCCGCCTCGGTTCGCGTCTTTAGCCTCATTTACTCGTTTCTCGTTAATCGCTTTCCGTTGTGAGATAAGCATCAGTTCTCCTTATTATGAATGTTGTCTGGTACGGGGGTCTCAAAATAGTCACCTGTCTTTTATCAAATCCCATAAAACGGTCGTAAATCGCATGGAATCTTTCCCAGGTGCGTCGGCAGATAATACGAGCAGTCGAGATTGTCTATCAGCGCCCAAACAAGCGTTGGGTAATCGCTACTTCGTTCTATCCCAAATGTAGCACCCCGCTTACCCTACTCCTGTCCTGTTGCGAATGTAACACACGCTCCCACCCCCTTGCCCATCTTCGTTTCTCCCGCCTGTACAGTGATATGGGGGTGCAATGCTTTGGACGGGCGTGGGTGAACAGGTATATAATTACCTTCCATGCATAGGCAAGTGAATGGCGTACATCAAGTAAGTTCCTTGGCTAAATATTAGTGCATTGCACATGTGTAGCAATGGTGAATATAAAGAAGGGCAGCCGGTCTCTTCTGGATAACTGATGTCTCTGATGTAGACGTAGCTGACCGCTGCGTCCGACTGTAGTTTTACGCCGGGTACGTAGCAGCTGCAGTGGGCCCAATCCAACAACGCCGACAACGTACAGGCACTGTGACTTAGGCCGCAAAGTACCGCAGCGATCTGCGATGTGAACTGATGTCTTCGACAGGGTTTGGCCGACGGTGCGGCTGGTGCTGAGGCTGCTTTATCTCCCATCAGCTCGGCGACTGGGAATGCATGACGATGTTCAGTGTAGTTAATGATGGCGCAATGCAATGACACAAAGACTAATGGCGCGTGTCGGTCGGAGGGACTTTATTGGCTTTGTTTCTACAGCTCCATTAACGGACGGATTGTTGCGGCACACCACCTGCACGCCGAGACGGATATACCCGAAAACGCATGTGCTCGGCGGCGACCCTCATGAAGGTAGCTTCAAGGTCGGCCGCGATGAATAATTCAGAAGGTTGTCCCACAACCAGAAAACGCTTTTACGCTTCGATTGAAATCCTTTAGCATCGACAGGTGATTTGATAGAGCCGCAGCCCCACTCGCGAGACATGGTGGCGGAGGTGCGCAGGTGTGGATACTGGAGAGGCAGGATAGACACACACTTAACACGCGCCCTGGAGGGCCTCTGAAAATAACGCGCCCTGGAGGGGGGCGGATTTCGCCCCCCCCCCCTCCAGGGCGCGTGTTAACACGTATCACAGGTGGACACGGGGCGGAGAGTGTACTGGGAGCATGTGCCCCTTTCTTATCGAAAGGTGGCGCCCCTCTGAGCGAAAGAGGCACCCTTTCTGTAACGCTCCAATGCCTCTCTTACCAATCTCAACGAACTTTATACAGCCATAGGAGCCCCTCTTAGAGTTCTTTAAAAGGAAAATGTGCCGTCCAAAGAGGAAAAAGCTCAAATGCACCCGCCTCCCCTCTCAGCAAATTTTCAGCCGAAGACGCCCCTAGAGTCTTTCATAGAGGCACCCTCCAGACGAGTACCCAATGAAAATTACTGGGCCTGGCCCCGACACGCATGACTCACATCGACACGATCTACCTGCTATGTGCGCAATACCACCGTGCGGTACATGGAGTCACGGCTGTATCAGCCAACGGTAGCATGACCCGAGTGCTGTGGGCACACATCGTAGCAAGACGCCTTCAGCAGGAACATTGTCATACCATGGTTGTATTGCTACGCTTGTTGCTACCTCTGTCGTACTCGCTGCTACTGCTCGAGACCTGTGTCGTGCTCGCTGCTCCTGTTCGTGACCTGTGTCGTGCTCGCTGCTACTGCTCGAGACCTGTGTTGTGCTCGCTGCTACTGTTCGTGACCTGTGTCGTGCTCGGTGCTACTGTTCGTGACCTGTGTCGTGCTCGCTGCTACTGTTCGTGACCTGTGTCGTGCTCGCTGCTACTGTTCGTGACCTGTGTCGTGCTCACTGCTCCTGTTCGTGACCTGTGTCGTGCTCGCTGCTACTGTTCGTGACCTGTGTCGTGCTCGCTGCTACTGTTCGTGACCGGTGTCATGCTCGCTGCCACTGTTCGTGACCTGTGTCGTGCTCGCTGCTACTGTTCGTGACCGGTGTCGTGCTCGCTGCTACTGTTCGTGACCTGTGTCGTGCTCGCTGCTACTGTTCGTGACCTGTGTCGTGCTCACTGCTCCTGTTCGTGACCTGTGTCGTGCTCGCTGCTACTGTTCGTGACCTGTGTCGTGCTCGCTGCTACTGTTCGTGACCTGTGTCGTGCTCGCTGCTACTGTTCGTGACCTGTGTCGTGCTCGCTGCCACTGTTCGTGACCTGTGTCGTGCTCGCTGCCACTGTTCGGGACCTGTGTCGTGCTCGCTGCTACTGTTCGTGACCGGTGTCATGCTCGCTGCTACTGTTCGTGACCTGTGTCGTGCTCGCTGCTACTGTTCGTGACCTGTGTCGTGCTCGCTGCTACTGTTCGTGACCTGTGTCGTGCTCGCTGCCACTGTTCGTGACCTGTGTCGTGCTCGCTGCTACTGTTCGTGACCTGTGTCGTGCTCGCTGCTACTGTTCGTGACCTGTGTCGTGCTCGCTGCTACTGTTCGTGACCTGTGTCGTGCTCGCTGCTACTGTTCGTGACCTGTGTCATGCTCGCTGCTACTGCTCAGTGTCTGATGGCTGATGTGTCTGCCGGCCCCAGGTCAGCTTTGCAACGCTATATCTCTTTTTGGTTACATAATCACCCACTACTGCAGTTTCCGCAGCCACAGACATGTGCCATCCAAATGAAAGGGGCATGTACCATCCCAGTGAAGAAGTGGTCCCCTTGTGGCCGGGAAAGGTGCCACTGCAGAAAGGTTCCAGTGTGTTCATCCCCGCCTCCTCTCAGCGGACTTTCCCGGAGAGCGCCCCTCCAGCGACTTTCGCAGTGACGCCTCTCCGACGAAATGTATGCACCCCTCCAGACGGGTGCCCTCCATGCAAATTTCTGTGTCCGCCCCTGCCCACAGGCCCGCCTTATGTAGCTCCAAGGCAGCCTGCTGATCTGCCAGTGACGGCAGCCTGCTGACCTGCCAGTGACGGCAGCCTGCTGACCTGCCAGTGACGCGACCTGCCAGTGACGGCAGCCTGCTGACCTGCCAGTGACGGCAGCCTGCTGACCTGCCAGTGACGGCAGCCTGCTGACCTGCCAGTGACGGCAGCCTGCTGACCTGCCAGTGACGGCAGCCTGCTGACCTGCCAGTGACGGCAGCCTGCTGACCTGCCAGTGACGGCAGCCTGCTGACCTGCCAGTGACGGCAGCCTGCTGACCTGCCAGTGACGGCAGCCTGCTGATCTGCCAGTGACGGCAGCCTGCTGATCTGCCAGTGACGGCAGCCTGCTGACCTGCCAGTGACGGCAGCCTGCTGACCTGCCAGTGACGGCAGCCTGCTGACCTGCCAGTGAAGGCAGCCTGCTGACCTGCCAGTGAAGGCAGCCTGCTGATCTGCCAGTGACGGCAGCCTGCTGACCTGCCAGTGAAGGCAGCCTGCTGACCTGCCAGTGACGGCAGCCTGCTGACCTGCCAGTGACGACAGCCTGCTGATCTGCCAGTGACGGCAGCCTGCTGACCTGCCAGTGACGGCAGCCTGCTGACCTGCCAGTGAAGGCAGCCTGCTGATCTGCCAGTGACGGGTACACCTGGCGAAACGCCACGGACTGAGGAAACATATTCATCCTCCTCCTTATTGGGAACTATTTGATGAAGTTGATTATTGAGACTACTGGACAGTCCTAGGTCATGGAAGCTCAGGGGACTCCTTTATAACCCATCCAGTTGATGCGCCCTTAAACCTCAACAGCAACAATATGGGATATCACGCATAGAACAATGAGTAATGAATGAGATCATTCATTACTGAATGAGATCATCAGTCAAGGTCAAACCACAAATTTTCCATATTTGATGGTATGATGGATGCGAATTTTCTATATTAATGGAAGACGGAGGAAGACAGGATGTTGTCACCTTTCCCTTGGGCCCTGTAAAATACTAGCGATCAATGGCGTAGCCAGAATTTCCCTAGAGGTGAGGCTCCCAAAAACTTACGACGAAACGGTGAAAGCTTCCGACACATAAAGCGCGCCGAAAATTAAAAGTCGCCCATGGCGAAAGTCTACAGAATTTCCGTCTAGCATGTACCTTTTGGTGCAAATGGGGAGGGGCGGCCCCAGGGGACGGGCGGGCCCCGGGGCGAGCCTCAGGGCGGGCCCCGGGGCGAGCCTCAGGCTCACATTGGCTGCGCTTCAGAAGACCAGGTGCTCAGCTAAGTGAAAAAGAACCGAGAGGAGCGGAAAATCATGTAGAGCAGCGTCCAGCACATCATTCGACTAAATGGGTCATGACCTAATTCACAAACCGGCTCGGCCGCACGAACACAGGACGCCGCAGCTTTGCACTCCGTTCACCATTATATACGTCGGCACGGGCAGACTGCGTGCCAGTCGGAAGAAATCCCGACGTACCAGCCGTGAATACTTCAGGATCTGCAGAATACCTCAGGATCTGCAAAATACCTCAGGATCCGCAAAATACCTCAAGATCTGCAAAATACCTCAGGATCTGCAAAATACCTCAGGATCCGCAAAATACCTCAAGATCTGCGAAATACTTCAGGAACTTTGGGCTACCATTGGAAGCGGACGGTGGTCGCTGAGATGCTCCAATCGTGCAGCTGTTTTGCTTTATAATAGCAAACGTGATGTGAACACAAGTATAGTTGACACTCATGTTCAACATCGCTTAATCACACGAGCTTTCAGGCAACCTCTTAATATTAATCCCCAAAAATTCAACCCTTTCAGGATGGAAGAAATACAGTTGGCCTTCAATACCACTGATGAGGTCATGCAACACAGAATATGCGAGCACATGCTAAACACGGTATCTGTGGCATAAAGGTGAAGGGTGTACACGTGTCTGATTTAAGCACATGAATTAGGTAACTCGTGCTTAGCTCATTCTACCTGCGTGTCAATACCCTTTATGCATGGCACCCCGGTAATGACTATATATTACGCCAACAAGATCCAGGAACCGGGGTCAGAGTTACATAAGCCGAATGGCAAATATCCCGACACGAACTGGGTGGCGACAACTGTGGTTCTTCGAGTTGTGATACAGAGTCGCGGAGGCTGCAGCCGTGATGTATTAAACAGGCACGGAAGTTTGTCACCGCGGCGACGCCCCGGCCCCGCCGCCGGGAGACTAACTCTTCCCGGCGATATCATCTGCCGCCAGCCAAGACAAAGTGGCCTGCGGCGTGCTACCTCTGCAGCTGGCTTTTCTGGCCGACTTTCGTACAGCCGGCCGGTACCCAGCCGGCGGAAAGATAACGCCCGCAGAGATTTGCATATCGCAAAATGTGTCTCGGCACGCGTCAGGGGACTGCGGCGGCACAAAGCCGGGCACGGTCCCACTCAGGACTGGCACAAAGCTGGGCACGGTCCCACTCAGGACTGGCACAAAGCCGGGGCACGGTCCCACTCAGGACTGGCACAAAGCCGGGGCACGGTCCCACTCAGGACTGGCACAAAGCCGGGGCACGGTCCCACTCAGGACTGACACAAAGCCGGGCACGGCCCCACTCAGGACTGGCACAAAGCCGGGCACGGTCCCACTCAGGACTGGCACAAAGCCGGGGCACGGTCCCACTCAGGACTGGCACAAAGCCGGGGCACGGTCCCACTCAGGACTGACACAAAGCCGGGCACGGCCCCACTCAGGACTGACACAAAGCCGGGCACGGCCCCACTCATGAAGACATAAAAGATTAGTGCAACTATGAACCACAAGGGCCCTTCTGGTTACACTGTGTACACTCAACCAGTTGCCCACCAAATCCGTCGATCAGCCCTCCCTATAATACTGAAAAGTAAGCCCTCTATTCTTATAATGATTGTCTATGCCGTTTTTCAAGACGTTCAATGTGCTGCTGCTTACAATGGTTTCTGGCAGCTAGTTCCAGTGTTCTACTACCCTGTTGGTGAAGCAAGACTGTCTTAACCTTGTTCTGATGTGGCTAACTTTATTTTGAATTGATGACCTCTAATTGCATCGTTTCTGTTAAATTCAAACGTTTCCCCAAGATATCCCCTCTCCAGACCACGGGCAAATTTAAAGACCTTGAAGAGATCTCCTCTCAGCCTTCTATATCTAAGTGAGAACATATTCAATTTCTTCAATCTTTCCTCATATGCCAGGTTGCCTATGCCATTAACCGTTTTTGTAGCCCTCTTTTGTACTCTCTCTAAAAGCCAACAATCTTTTTTTTCATAGCTAGGAGACCAAGCTTGGACGCAGTATTCCAAATGTGGCCTGTCATATGCACAGTAAAGCTTTCTGATGACTTCCTCACTTCTGTATGATACATTCCTATTTATTGCCCCAAGTATTCTCAGTGCCTTCTTCCTGGCTTCCTTGGTCTGTTCTGATGCCCCCAACTTTGTGTTTAGAATAACATCTAAATCCTCTTCCTCTAGAGTCACTGATAGCACTTGGCCACCCATCAAGTATGGAGCCTTCATATGCTGCTTACCCGCATGCATTGTTTTGCACTTATCAAAATTAAATTTCATTTGGCATTCTTTGGACCACTTCACAAGTTCGTCTAAGTCTTTTTGCAGGGAGATATGCTCATCTTGACCTGTTATTGCCATAAAGACCTTCAAATCATCCGCAAATTTCAAAACTTTACTGCTTAGGCCACTTTCAATGTTATTTACAAATACAATGAACAGTAGTGGCCCAATACTGACCCCTGGGGGACTCCACTAGGAACATTTTGCCATGATGACTTTGTACCATTTAGCATCATTCTTTGTTGTCTATCTGAAAGCCAAAACTCTATCAATTTTAAGGTGCTATCTGCAATATAATGGGCCTGAAGCTGTATCATTATCCGTGTATGGGTACCTTGTCAAAGGCCTTAAAGATAAGATATGCTACATCAACCTGATTTACCTGCTCAAATTGTTCTGTGGTGAAGTTCAAAAAGTCCAAGAGATTTATGAGGCATGATAGCCCATTCCTAAATTCATGTTAAGTATCTTGCATCAATCTGTTTCCTTCCAGATAACTAACTATTCTATCCTTGATAATTGATTCGAGTACCTTGCAGACTATGTATGTGAGACTTACTGGCCTATAGTTTTCAACTTTCCCTCTTTCTCCTTTCTTGAAAATAGGAACTACATTTGCCCATTTCCAATCTGTTGGAATTTCATTTTGTGAAAATATCTACGAAATATGATACTAAGTGGAAATGCCAGTTCCTTTTCAGCTTCCCGCAATACCCTAGCATAAATTTCATCACGTCCTGCTACCTTGTTTGGCTTTATTTTCCTGATATGATTGAAAACAACATCACTATCAATGAAATCAACATCATTTATCCGATCACATGTCACTGAACTATGGTGTACGTTCGGCAGATTGGTCATATCTTCCAATGTAAACACTGATTTGAACCGCTTGCTCAGCTCCTCAACCATCTCAGTAGCCTCACCCAATATAGTCCCATTTACTTCCAGTGGACCAATTGTGCTGGAAACTTTACTTAGCTTGTAGAAACTAAAAACTTCTTGCTGCCCCATTACAGTTCCTAGCTAAATCCAGTTCTTTTGCTCGCTTTGCTGCTCTGGTTTTTTGCTTCAGTGTTTCTAGCTTTTCGATACGCCTTCAGATTTATGATATCTGAAGCTTCTTTAAGCACTCTAAATGCAGCTTTCTTAGCCTTAATTGCTTTTATCAAGGCTGGTGTAAGCCATGCTGGCTTTCCTATCCTTCTTTTGCGTCTTTGATTTTGGGGGACATGTCTAATCTGAATTTCCTTCAAGTAAGATTTGAACTTTTCCCACATTTCACAGGCATCTAAATTGGAGAAATGTTCTTCCCATCGTATGGCACTTAAAGCCGCTCTCATGCAGTCAAAGTCTGCTCTGTTGAAATGTGTAACCTTTACCAAATTATCCTTCATAATTTCCTTAACTACATGTGCCTTGAATCTAACTATGTTATGGTCACTTATTCCCAGAGTTTCTCCTACAGTCAAGTCTTCAACCAAGTCACTTAAATCCGAGAATACAACGTCCAAGAATGAGCCATGCGTGGTAGGCTCCGTTACAAATTGGTGTAAGAACAGGTCCTCTTGAAGGCATTTCCTAAACATTTTGCATGATGGGGAGCCAACACCAACATTTTCATAGCCTTTTAGATTAAAGTCACCAAGAATTGGGCACTTCCTCCGAGAGGTTCTACTGATTTCCTCACAAATCATCTTGTCAAGCTCCAGTTGCTGAGAATATGGCAGGGTTCCTGATCGGTAGAAAGCTCCTATCCTCAGTGTATTGCTGTTGCCTTTTCCCACAGCGACATCAAGCCAAATGGACTCAACAGACACATTTTTATCCCTAACTGCTACTTTTTGAGAACTGAATAAGCTATTCACATAGAACATTACACCACCCCCTTTCACTGCTGGACCCATATTGCATGAAGACATATTGTATCCCTGGATCTCATAGTCCTGCAAGTTATCTCCAAAATACCCCTCACTGACCCATGCCTCCGTAATGCAAACAAAATATGGTCCCTCCTCAGCAACATAACACTTTAACTCATCAAATTTGGATCGGATATTCTGAGCATTAAGCATCATACACTTAGCATATATTCCATAACCACCTTTGGCTTTTTCATGCTGAGGAGTTCTTTTATCACTGGATGAACTACCACTCCTTGAACTACTGCTGTCCATATTTGCTGACTTTGAGGTTCTATTGCCTTGGCTGACCCTATTGGAATATCCCTGAGAAGGCAATGCAGTCTGGGGTCAGATGCATCATATCATATCATTTCCTGATGATTTCTTGAGAAAGAATTCCTTATCTTCTTCTCATCATACTACCACCAAACAATGCTTGTCTGAGTCCTAGTGGCGGCTTATGCAGATGGGCACTGAATATCGGTATTCAAACGTGAATGTTTTTTAGACATCTCAGTCTAATTCAAATTATCCCAAACCAATCTCAAACCAGCCTTCTGGATCCCCTTGCGGTAGCGACAGAAGTGTTCTTCCCTCTTTGTGCGCATGCATGCAAATATAGATCTGTAGTTGCTTATTTACTGCAACTGTGATCAGGTATGCATGATATGCTCCTGAACGACGTGCTGATGATCGATGCAGATGAATAATTCGCTCTACGACAGATGTCACTCCTGGTGGTAATGCCGCCAGCACCCCCTCTACAGCAGCGGCAAGTACTGCCGAATTGAGGAAGGTCTGACGCCAGGCGGCTGCCAATCGATACATTTCTCAGTTCGCCTAAATAATGCAGCGTACATCAACATACGACGTCAGCATCTCGGATGATTCACAAAATGCGGACGATCGCATTTGCGATATGACGGTGGAGGAGGGAGATCGCCCTTCGTCGGTGGCGATTGGAGGGAGAAGGGAGGAGGGAGGAGGGAGGAGGGAGGAGGGAGGAGGGATGAGGGAGGAGGGAGGAGGGATGAGGGATGAGGGATGAGGGATGAGGGATGAGGGATGAGGGATGATGGATGAGGGATGAGGGATGAGGGATGAGGGATGAGGGATGAGGGATGAGGAATGAGGGATGAGGGATGAGGGATGAGGGATGAGGGATGAGGATTAGGGATGAGGGAGGGATGAGGAATGAGGGATGAGGGATGGGGATGAGGGAGGATGGGGAGGAGGGAGGAGGGAGGAGGGAGGAGGGAGGAGGGAGGAGGGAGGATGGAGGAGGGAGGAGGGAGGAGGGAGGAGGGAGGAGGGAGGAGGGAGGAGGGAGGAGGAGGGGGGGGGGAGGAGGGAGGAGGGAGGAGGGATGGGGGACGAGGGAGGAGGGATGAGGGATGAGGGATGAGGGATTATGGATGAGGAATGAGGGATGAGGAATGAGGAATGGGGATGAGGAATGTGTAATTGGGGAGGAGGGAGGAGGGAGGAGGGAGGAGGGAGGAGGGAGGAGGGAGGAGGGAGGAGGGAGGGAGGGGGAGG